>VXAL01018528.1:96748-129275 GCA_013399475.1 Chauna torquata
ACGATAAGAAGTGTTGCTGATTAAATATAAACAGATGTAAAAGGCTGAATTTTCTCTTTTCTGACTGTATGCAAGACTGAAGCAACTATTGCCAGTAGATCTTGGGTACAATATTATTTATCTCTACGATCTTATATACATAATTTTATATCCTGCCTATATTTGCAACAGATATTTCAGCTGTTGCATGCATGCTAAGTAGTGCTTAGATTAGTGACTTTAAGTACCAGTATATTTTGCTGGTTTTCACACCAGTAGCAGAGCTGATGATCATACTNTTTCATAAAATGTATGTCTTGGATGATTTTATTATTTTTATATCAGTTTTACGTAATAGAATATGCAGCCTGTGATGCTACATACAACGAAATTGTCACAATTGAGCGTTTGAGATCTGTGAACCCCAATAAACCTGCAACAAAAGATACTTTTCATAAAATCAAACTGGAAGTTCCAGAAGACTTAAGGCAAATGTAAGTGCAAGCATTTCTTTATAACTTGTTTCAAAACATGGGTAACTTCTTGAGTGTGAGAGAAGAAGGAATAAAAATGCTTCTTACTGCTTGAAAGTAACTTTTAAAATTGTCATCTAAGAATGTAGAAAATACAAATGTGAACATGATCAGAAATACAAAAGACGATCTTTGAAATGCAATTTAGTCCTGCAGGAGGAAGTACTTCCTCTAGGGCCTTAAGACTTGTGTGCAGCATGGATAAAGATTTTTATTCCATATGATTTGTATTCTTATGGCTGTTCAGTGATGTACACAGATTAATATGAATCCATTCTTTGTCAACTTTATTGGTAATCTGCAAATGGTCACTCTATCAATGAAAGAGTATTTGACAATCTGTCCAAGTTGGTATTTAATGACAATAGAAAACATTACCCTGTATTGCAAGGCATAAAGTGTTTTAATAACTCTGGAAATAGTTGTGCAATAATGAAACCTCCCACAGTATGGTACAGAAACAACTGTGACATGTCCTTCTCTCCTAAATATAGGTCTAAAACTCAGATTAGTACTGACTCTCCTTTTTTAGCTTCAAATCAATTTTTGCTTTTTTTGAGATGCATGTTATTGTCCCAATGTGGAATAAGCTATATGTTCGGATTATACCAGGAATTTCTGAAGTTAATGTTACAGTACACAAGTTTGCTAAGTAATGAGTAGACAGAAGAAGCCTGGAGAAGCAAAATACTGCATGAGATGAGCGTGAGGTCATTAGAATGCTGCAGTGGTTACAGTGAAGTTGCATATCGTACTGGTTCATGGTGTCTTTGAAATTTTAGATTTGCTGGATATAACAGTTTTAGCTTTTTTATGTGAAGTTTTTCTTAACTGTTTTGTCATTTCTTAGATGTGCACACAGGTAAAATTAATGAAAAACTTCTCATCCTACTGATGCAAAAACAAATGAAAGTAAAACGAGTAAAATAAATGATGTCAGAATGAAGTAATACCTGCATTAGAAGGGAGGACTTGGTTATATATTTTAAGATTCTTTGTATTAAGAGAGGAATCTTTTTGGCTGTGAACTATAAATGCAGCAGTTACTATTTTTAACTTTGTGGCATTTTTATTCTTAGGTGTGCCAAAGAGTCTGCGCATAAGGACTTCAAAAAGGCAGTTGGAGCTTTTTCTGTAACATATGATTCTGAAAACCATCAGCTTATTATTTTAGTAAGTAAGAACATTTAACCATACCAAATGTAGTGGTTTGTTTGAAAAGTGCATATGTAAAACAGTGTTTTCTTTTATTAATAATTTAGTCAATCAATGATGTAACAACAAAGCGGGCAAATATGCTGATTGATATGCACTTTCGAAGTCTTCGTACCAAGTTATCCCTGATTTTGAGAAATGAAGAAGCTAGCAAACAGCTGGAGGTATGTTGCTTCTCTCTGAAGTCATTTTGATTTTTTTTTTAAAAAAAAAACACATTATTGGGCATTTGCTAGCTGGTAGGACTTGCATGGTGGTAAAAGTAATTATCTACTGATACTATTCTTAGTGTTAAAAAGAGGCAGATGGAGATGTAACCCTAACAAAGAAGATCATAGTTACAAGGCCTGTTCTTGCAAATACTCACTTTTATCCAATTTCGTATCTAGTCCTGCCCATCAAGCAGGATCTTGTGTGGTATTAAATACAAATATGTATATATGCATACATTTATTTCATTATTTGAACTGTAAAATAGTCACTATGGCATTAATAGTGCCACATATTTGATAGCTTTGAGTTACTGTTTTTAAAAATAGCTGGAGTGAATATGGCTTAATACTAAGATGGACTAGAACTGGATCTTGCAAAACAAACAGTGAAAATGAGAGGTGGATCTGTGGAAAGCGGTGAGACTGATGTTGGTAGGATGTATGAAGGGATTGGTTTGTCTCCAGATAAAATGTTAGGATATTATCTTACAGCAGATACAGCTTCTGATATTCCTGTAACTGGAGAGTGGGTGTTGACTGGCAAGAAGTTTGACTCATACTTGTCCATGGAAAAAAAGAGTAGGCTAGGAAATCAGGGGATCTTTATACAGTAGAATTAACATATTTTCTTGGTTTTTCTCCTATCTACAAATCAGAAGACGTAGCAACATTTCAACAAACTTCTTTTTAGATTCATCGGCCAGAACTAGAAGTACCACTAGAACTATTGTCATTCAAAGTTTTACATGGGTGTATTTCAGCTGTGTTGTTTTAGAGCCAGATTTCATTATTCCCAGCCCCCAACAGGGATTAGATCTATTTTGGTTTTAGCTTGAAATGGGATGTAGTGTAGCAGTTTGGGCCTCTTCTAAGTAGCTGTGGGTGCACCTACTGGATACAAGAAATTCTTTATTCTGTTATTCCTGTTAATATCTTGATTTCTGTATTTGAGAGGTGTAATCCAAATTTGTTTAGGTCTTGGTTTTTTCAAGATCAAGAAGAGACCAATTTCTTCTTATTGATGTTCCTTCTTGAGCACTCCACTGTAGTTTTTCAGTGACCCATTCTTCTGTCTTCCTCCAAAACTGACAATTGTGTGGGTAGTTTACCTCTTGAAGTGCAAAGTATTATTTCGGAGGTGGGAAGAACAACAGCCTTCTTAGAGCTAATTCTCTTTACATGCTCCCACAAATGCATGCACCAGCAGCTGCTGTCATTGATTCCTTTCCCGAACTAATTTGGGATTCTTGCTCTCATTCTAAGCCTGAACCTTTTTGCTGCTGTGAAAGACTGGAGAATTTGATTTGATAATGACTAAAAATCTTTATTCTACCTGAGCAGTACTTAAGTGAAGGTTGTTGTGAGATAAATATGTACAGTTATAATTAGTGTGACAAAAGTTGGGACGTTTTTCATGTTGGCATCCTGTACTTCAAGAACTATAAAGTCAATTTCAGCCAAACTTGAAGAACTTCAAATAGTAAAAATCATACTCAGTTTCTGAAACACTAATTGACACACAAACAGACTGCACATGTCCATCTGCAGAAGAAATACTTAACAAATGCTTTGGGCTTTACTGCATTATTATTTGATGGAAACAGTGAACCATTACTAAACTCCATTCTATGCCTTGTACTTTAACTTAATGTGTCACTGTTTTTTCTTCTGTAGCAGTTTTCTTTCCTAGTTTCAGAGCTATAATCACTACACCAGCTTTGTTTTCCCCTTCTGTTTGTTATATTTTGTACCTTCTTTCTTTTCTGCATATTAGCTTCTTGACTTGCGTGACCTTTCTGAAATACGGCTTTTAGAGCATCAAGTAAAATAACCAGTTATCTTTTGTTTGTGTCCTTTCTTAGTAGGTGTGTCTTAGTTGTGTTTTTAACATTTGAAAAAGCCCAAGCTTGATAGTGTACTTTTGCATTCTGGTTTGTATTTTATTCTCTCTGAATGCAATTCAGACATGACCTCTATCTAGGTATTAATACGTTATTTGCATAGTTTTCTGATTGTATCTGTTTTCTTCAGATAAATTAGATTTTGCTGTGTTTAGATGCAATACATGTTGTAACATATAATTTCCAGAAAAGCTAATGATATTTTAGTACGAGCTATGTAACTGCATTTTGACTGTCATAGCCAAGGTCCCCGGTGATGTAGTTTCATCTTTCCTATGTATCATAGGTAGTTGTGTGACTGACTGACTGACTTGATCATACTGTTCTCTACTCCTATTTGGTGGTCTGTAACACATCGGCTAATAAATCAGCTTTTGGATTATCTGTTAGAGTGTAGATCTGTAAGCACTCAAAATATTTGCTTTCTGAGTTGTCTGTAATCCAGTTAAAGAAATGCTTGACAGAGGTCCCAGAGTATGTGAAGCATTCATGACACTTGGGATGCTTTACCACTTTCTATTGTAGCCAATTCTCTCTAACAGTGATTTACCACAGGATATTTATCAACAGCTTTAAGCTGACCAGGTCAGGTAACAGTAGTAGTTGAGGTGGGACAGAGTAGAGCTTCATGTGGGCATTTCCTTGATGTTTTTTTCAACCTTTGTAAAGTTTCATGTTGCTGATGTTAAATTAGTTTGGGTACTAAGAGCAGTTTAAAGTGTGCCTATATGTCTTTACTGCTTTGATTGCAATGCAGAAAAATGTAGAGAGTTATCTTGGCTCTGGAAAGATAATTGAGCTTTCCTTCTTTTTTTTTTCTTACAAAACAATCTTTCCGTTTTACTTAAGAGACTTTCCATCTGTGATAGGGTATCTTCCCTATAAGCATTAAGTTATTGTTACTTTCAGGTGGTCTGTTATGCTCAGACATTTGTGAATAGCATGTGGTTTTTACATAGGAATTTTACTCACTATGGTAAATGACTTTTTTTACAAACTTTATATTTGCTCTTCTCTGTAGATTTAAGTACTGTAACTTTCTATAAATATGACAACTTCATTGTCATAAGCAAGGTTTGTTTAGTTCTGTATGTTTGTATCTTACTCCCTATATACTTTTAGTTCTCATGGTAACCAAACTTAGTGATCTTCCTGTTTCACATAGCCTAGGCATCCTATAAGAAAACTGTCTTTTTTTGAAATTTTGAAGAGGATGTGTAGGAGAAACTTATCAGTCATTGTTTTAGTATTTATAAACAAGTGATTTTTGTTTTTTAAAAAAAAAACACACCTGTCCACTAATCTGTAATGGCTTCCCCCCTTGCTCGACAGGTTGTGAACTGCATGCAATTCAGCATTTCCTGGGTATTTTTCTTTGCACCCATGAGGTGTGCTCATGCTAATAGTCTGAGGCACCTGGGATGGACAGAGGCTGTTCAGATCAATACAGGATTGTATGATGGTGCCAAAATCTAGCTTTGGTGCATGTTCGAGTATTTTCAGCATGATCCAACTCCACAATGTGCTGCAAGATATTTCTCAAAAGCTTCCGTCTGTTCCCAGTTCTTTCCAGCATGCTTGCTGTGTGCTGGAAGGTTTATACAATTAAGAAAACATTGTAACTGTTTTATGTATGGGCATGTATATGTATAATTCTCCTGTAAGTTGGAGCTCACTAATGTAGTTTTCTTGGAAGCTCAGAGCTGCTTTACGAAGTTGTTTACTATGGTCAGTAGAGTTATCTTTCTTTAACCTGTTCCTTCTATTTTTTGCAAGTTTTATCCAGCTTTCTAGCAATATTTTTTCAAAGCTATTTTGAATTATTTTTTTCTTGGTATCTTATTTCATATAGGAGATCCTCACCAAGATTCTGTATGCTATTTTGTATTGTTTAGCTACACCATAACAGCGTCATGCAAAGGTGATGAAAGCTGCAAAACAATAACCAGATGTTTAATTTGAGATTACCTGAGTTTCAAACATAATTGAGAGTTGATGTAATAGTATAGTCTTTAAGTGTCACTACCCTGCTGAAGCTGGGGGTTTTGTCTTAATAGTGTGAATCTGAAGTTCTCAGATTGATCCTTCTTTATGGGTAGACGTGTGATTCCTGCATGAGTATTTTTAATGTGTTCCCTGAATCCAAGCGATGTATTGCAACTACGCCTTAATTTTGTGTTGCCTTACATAGACACAGATTACTCATTTTATTTCTTTTATGCACAGTAGATGCAGAGTAGATCTATGTAGTTACCCTTTTCTCTATCTTTTTATAACTATTAATTGCGTTATTGTAATTTCCTACTAACTATTGTAATGGTTACATTTTTTTTTCCCAAGAGATCATGGAGTTTGCTGTGATAATCTATCCAAATATATGTATTCTTTTCAGAGTTCTAGACAACTTGCATCACGATTTCATGAACAGTTTGTTGTACGTGAAGACCTAATGGGTTTGGCCATTGGCACTCATGGTGCTAATATTCAGCAAGCCAGAAAAGTCCCTGGAGTTACTGCTATTGATCTTGATGAAGATACCTGCACATTCCATATTTATGGAGAGGTACGTTCCCTTCTTTACCCTCTTTTAAAAAACACCTTTAGGAAAAGTGATCTTATTTCTTTCATATACCTGTGTTTTAGGATCAAGATGCAGTGAAAAAGGCAAGAAGTTACCTTGAATTTGCTGAAGATGTCATACAAGTCCCAAGAAATTTAGTAGGTATGTTGATTCTGGAGACTATGATATTAAGGAAGAACACCTGAGAAGGGTTTTTTACTTTTAGAATGGTGGCAGGATAAAAAATCTGAAGTTCTCTTTGTAAGTAGTTCATAGGTGGTAAAAAGTTTTGGGGCTTGAGGCTTTCACCCTACTTTCGTCCACCCTCCCCACGCCCCTGGTCTGCAGAATTTTTCAGTACTTTGTAAGGAATTACTTACTGGTTTGCAGTTCAGAGACCTTAAACTAGAAGCAGTATGCTTATACTTAAGTAGAATAGCTTCTAGATTGAGCCAAAGAATTAAATGACTTCCTCCAAAGATGTGGAGAGATTTGTTCAGCTGTACAACAGATGAGTCATCATTGCTTTGACTTGTATTTGTCTCTTTCTCCTGTGCTTTTACTTCTAAAACATTGTTTGTTTAAAAACAGCACCGTGGGATGAACTGAAGGCCTGATTAAGGCACTCAGAGGTCAAGAAAACATTCAAAAGACAATTTAAAGACTTCCATTATCATATATCTCAAGAAAGTCCACAAGAATGCAGGCAGCACGTCTGTGTGTGTGTGTGTGTTGAAATCCTTTTAATAAGCTTTTGTTATAAAGTAACACTAAAAATACATGGTATAATTCAGTAGATAAGAATGGAGCAAGGAAAATACTATACACTATAACATACTTCAAAAGGCAGGTAGTTTAGTAGCTTGGGGAGCAGTATATGAAAGCTGGTATTGAAGCAGTGTGAAATTCTGCAGTGGGACAAGTACTTGCAAACGTGGCACCTCAGCTCTGGAGTTGATTTAAAAACAGTAGCTTTTAGGGTAGGTTCTGCATCCCACTCCCTCCTGTTTCCACTGTTGGTAAGTGAAGTGATAGGCTGCCATCATTATTTTAACTTGAAGTTTTATTTTGTTTCTGTTTTCTGTTTAGAACTCTGCATTTACTTCTGGTTTTGGCAGCTTTGCATTTTTAGTCTGCTGCTTGGCCTAGATCTTGTAGAGTATAAAATTGGACCACCCATATGTCATATCCAAAATCTATATTTGGTAATTTGCTTTCTAACTTCTAATAATTTGCACTAAAAAGGCAAAAGGCCTTTTTACTACATTACTGAAATGTTTGCATTTTCTTTGGATAAAATAAATTCAGCATCTGTGTTTTCTAATTATCCTTTAAAAAATTTCAAACTGAACTAAAAAAAAAAAGAAACGAACAAAAAGTTGTCTTTTTAATTTCCATGTGGCCTTTAAAAACCTGAAATGTAGGTTACACAAAATTCATTAAAAATTATTATGGACTACATGCATACATTTTTTTATGTTGCTGAATTCTATCTGAAAACAAATACTAAAGATTTTTTTCATTGGCACAAGCAATTTAATGTTCATTTTTGTTTTGGTTTATGTGACTTTTTAAATCTACCACCAAGGCTTTTTTTAATATTTATTAGCAAGCTGTTATATTTACCAAAGATGTGTAATAGACTTAGGTACTCAAAATAAGCTTTTGGCTCTCAGAGCAGCCCTTGTGATCAAGAAAGTACTTGCCATCTTTTGTCATGTGTTCTACAAATATGTAGGATTTAAAAATTCGTTGTAGAAAAGTTGAAACACAGAAGTAACATTTTATTTAGCTTTGAACAGTAGGTACAATGTCCTATGTGATTAAAAGAGGATTTTAATTTGCTGTCCAGGGATTAATTGTATCAGTAAAACAATAGCTGTCCTTCACTCAGTATTTTCTGCCTTAACTTCAGTGATGTGCCTGCAAAAATGTTATGTTGTAAGTTTTTCCAGCAGTTTTGTTTAAGATCCTCTATTCCTGTTACGTGTAGAAAACACCCTTTACGTCACTCTTTTAAGCTTTTCTTCAATTCTGTGACTGAAAGATACAGCCTTTCCTCACTTATCTCCCAAGCAACTCAGTTATCCTATCTATTTTCAAACAGTAAGCTATTTTGTTTAGGTTGGAGAGAACTAAAGCTTTCATTTTCATTGTTTCAAGTGAGAATATCTGGTTCCGAAGATAAACATATGCATTGCTGGTGTTAGAGTATAATTTCTTTGTTTTTGATCTTTGACTTTTTAATGAATTATAACTTACTTTCAAGTATTTCAAAAAAAAAAAGCTCACCTTCTGAGAATGTTACATCTGCCTCAAGCAATATTTCCTGTAATATCAGAAAACCTTAACCAAGATTTTTTGAACAAATTAACCAACAGTTTTGTTTTGTTCTTTACCTGAAAAGTAATTAAACAGTAAATGTAGGCCATTATAAAAAGCTTTATGAAAAAACTTTGGCTGCATTTTTTTTAAATGACTCTGAAGTTAATTTAAATCTAACAAAGCGAAAGTGAATAAGCATGCAAGATACTGACTGTAACCAAGATCATAGAATCATAGAATGGCTTGGGTTGGAAGGGACCATAAAGACCATCCAGTTCCAACCCCCTGCCATGGGCAGGGATGCCACCCACTAGATCAGGTTGACCAGGGCCCCATCTAGCCCGGCCTTGAACACCTCCAGGGATGAGGCATCCACAGCGTCCCTGGGCAACCTGTTCCAGTGCCTCACCACCCTCTGAATGAAGAACTTCCTCCTAACATCCAGTCTAAATCTCCCCTCTTTTAGTTTAAGACAGTTTCCCCTTGTCCTATCACTATCTGCCCATGTAAAAAGTCCCTTTCCATCTCTTTTATAACCCCCTTTAAGTATTGAAAGGCTGCAATGAGGTCTCCCTGGAGCCTTCTCTTCTACAGGCTGAACATCCCCAGCTCTCTCAGCCTGTCTTCATAGGAGAGGTGCTCCAGCCCTCTGAGCATCGTTGCAGCCTCCTCTGGACCGGCTCTAACAGGTCCACATCCTTCTTGTGCTGGGGGCCCCACACCTGGATGCAGCACTCCAAGTGGGGCCTCAGGAGGGCAGAACAGAGAGGGGACAATCACCTCCCTTGACCTGCTGGCCATGCCTCTGTTGATGCAGCCCAGGATGCCAACTGTATCCTGGGCTGCGAGCGCACACTGCTGGCTCATGTCAAGCTCTTTGTCCACCAGAATCCCCAAGTCCTTCTCTGCAGGGCTGCTCTTCATGAGTTGTTCTCCCAGTCTGTGCTTATGCTTGGGGTTGCCCTGACTCAGGTGCAGCAGCTTGTACTTGGACTTGCTGAACCTCACTAGGTTCACGTGGGCCCGCTTCTCAAGCTTGTCCAGGTCCCTTTGGATGGCGTCCCTTCCTTCGGTTGTATCAACTGCACCACTCAGCTTGGTGCCCTCTGCAAACTTGCTGAGGGTGCACTTGATCCCACCATCTGTCATTGATAAAGATATTAAAAACAGCACCAGTCCAAAGACAGACCCCTGAGGGACATCACCGGCCTTCACCTGGACATAGAACTGTTGACTGCGACTCTCTGGCTGTGGCCATCCAGCCAATTCCTTATCCACTGAATAGTCTACATTTCAAATCCATGTCTCTGAATTTAGAGATAAGGATGTCATATGGGACCATGTTAAAGGCCTTACAGAAGTTCAGGTAGATGATGGTGGTTGGTCTTCCCTTGTCAACTGATGCAGTCACTCCATCACAGAAGGCCACCATATCGGTCAGGCACGATTTGCTCTTGGTGAAGCCATGCTGGCTGTCTCGGATCACCTCCTTGCCTTGCATGTGGCTTAACGTAGCTTCCAGGAGGATCTGTTCTGTGGTCTTCCCAGGCACAGAGGTGAGGCTCACTGGTCTCTAGTTCCCTGGGTCTTCCTTTCTGCACTTTTTAAAAATGGGAGTGATGTTCCCCTTTCAGATAATTTTATACAGAAGTAAGGAATTTGTGATTAGTTTCCTTTGTTCTCTTATAGAAGCTTTGAAAAAGAAGGGAACTGTACTCAGTTATGAACTTTAATAATAAAGTACCTCTCTTCCTGTTTGCAGTAGTGGTTGCTTTAGAACACTGCCAAAGTTAACGTCCCAGGCTTACTTAGACACTACAGTTCATGGCTCATTGACTAAATTTTTGTTGTGGAGTAAGAAGTCGTTCTGATAGGTTTTTGCACTGTTACTAAATGGTTTTGTGTAGAGTATAGTAATGCTCTCAGGTTTTAGGGGGAAAAACCCTGAAAACTGAATGTTTCATATGTTCTTTCTGTAGGAAAAGTAATAGGAAAAAATGGAAAACTGATTCAGGAGATAGTGGACAAATCTGGTGTTGTAAGAGTGAGAATTGAGGCTGAAAATGATAAAAATATTCCACAAGAAGAGGTATGTTTTCAGTTAGTTTGACTTCTATATATGTTAACTGATGTTATGTTCTACCCAGTGCTAAAATAAATTCTTCCTTGTATTTTCATAGTGGTAAGATGAAGTTCTGATTAGTGGTTTTTTCTCATTGAAATTATATATCCCTGTTAATGTTAAAGGGGCATTTCTGTAAAATTTGACATGTTATTTTTGTTTTTAAAATGTGTGAAACTTTTTGTGATGTACCTTCTTAGAGATTCCATGTTATTCCTGTTAGAAGCAATGATACTGTTCCTCAGCATTTGCCTACCTGTAAATCAGTATATGCAGAGCTTCCTGTTTTTGTTCATTAATCTGCTTTGAGATTGATGTCTTAGGGTTTTACCTGCTTTCAATTTTACTGGTAATTGTTATGTTGTAAGGAAAAGTTTGTGCTCTGTGTGAAGGGAAAAAAAAAAAACTTTTTAAACATTGTCTGAATTCACAGTAGCATGTGAATTGTTCATGGTTGTTTTTCCTTTAAATTACAATGTGAACTGCTGTGTTTGCAGAGGAAGGCTGTCTAAAATTGTGCGTTTTTTTCCACCTGCCAGCCTTGTGGAGGGCTTTAATGAAGTCTCGAACTTTGTAATTTGACAACTTAATATAGCCCCAAACAGAAGGGCCTTGTGGGGGAAAGGTTGCATTTTTGCAAGAAAAACTTTAAGCAAAAAGGTTTAAAGAGTCGCTTCAGTTCAAAAGTGAAGTATGCTTAAATTGGAAGACTGAACTGTCTCTTATTTACCTGGAAATCTTAATATGCACTAGTTAAGGAACCTGTGAATAAGACATGAAATATATTTCTAGAACACTTCCATTCTTGCTTCAGTAGTTATTTCATCTTTTGTATCATCATGGTTAAATTAGTATGGAAGACCCACAGTCCAAATTTCATCTTTCTGTAAATGGTGGCTAAGCAATTATGTAAGACTCCTTACTTCATTACTAGTTTTACATCTATCTGAGAAGGTAAGATAGTCAATTTAGTGTTTAGATTTAAAGGATTCACTTCTATTTCAAATTTTATTTCTAATAATCTTGCAACTCTAAAATTCTTGAACCCTCTTAATAAGCAAGAGGGTGCTGTTTTTGCTGCAGGCTGTAAGTTTCGAAGTTTTTAATGTCAGCATACAGAAGAAAAATAGGGTAGAAGAGTTAAGTCATGGCAGTTAGGATTTCAGGTTTTCTTTTCTTCTTCTGGCTTGAAGAAGCTAATTTGTTGATATCCTTCAATCCAAACTACAGCTTTTAAAGATGAATTGAAAACCTTTTCACCTGCCAAGCTCTGCATTCATACGTCTCTGATTTTCCTGTTGATGACATTGCTAACACTAGCATTCCTTACACTGCTTTAGGTGTTAGTTCTCGTGTTTTATACCAGGAGAAACAGAGAAACCTGAGGTCAAAACTTGGCAGGTAAAAGTTAGTTCTTGTAAACTTATTTTTGTCATGTATGAAATGAATGTGTATTAATCTTCTATTGTGTGGACTCAGGTATTGCAGATGCGGTGAAGAAAGTAGTTCACTTTTAAATTTTAATACAATATTGGGTTCTTTCTCTTAAGACTGAGATCTTAAAATCCTGCCCATAAATTTTGGGTGCAGTTGCGTAACTCCCATAATTTTGTAAGGATCTCCAGGCTTTTCATCTTTTAAAACGAAGTAGGTTTTGTTCGTTATAGTAGTATATGTTGTTTTTATCTCTGAATTTCTTATGCCCATCAGTTGTCTGCTCAGAACTTGCTACTGAAACTAAGCTGAAGATTGGTGCTTTTGCTTTGAAGGCAGAAATAACGTTTAAGAAATAAGCAGTTTGGAGTGTTTGTAGAGCTGAAATTGCTTGACATTCTTACTAGCTCAAGTTCTTCAGAGTTCATGTTCTTACGCCTAGATTCCCTGCTAAAATTGAAAACAAATCTCCTTTTGAATGCAGTCTTGTAAAGGGTACGTTTACAGTGAGTTGTGTGTGTTTAGGGGTCATGATGCGATACCCTAGTAGTAATAATTAAAAAGAAAAAAATAAAAATTACAGATCAGTTCAGTTGGGGTAGTCAAGCTGTGTCCTCTGGCATACGTTTCAGCAGCTGAGTGTTTACGAGACTTCAGGTGGATTTCTGCGGTTCACAGTGAAGCTTGTAGTACTGTGGTGAGGCTGCAGCTCGTACAAGAGTCAAGTAGTTTAAATCTAGCTCATTAGGTCTGTGTGGGCAGTAATCACACCTCTTGAATTGCTGCTTAGACCTGTGTTCGAGTCTGAAGTTTTGGTGTGGAAGTTATCCTTGTATCTGCTAAAATTGAGCTGCTTTCAGCACTCAGGATCCTTTTAGGTAGATTTCTTAGACCACGTTTGCCACCTAAGTTAGTCTTTAGGTATTTTATCTGCAACGGTCATAATTCCAGGCATTAGAACTTAAGCAACTCTAGCTCTGTATTTCACAGGTATCTAATGAGTACTTAATGCTTGAAAGGTCACAGGCATGTAAGTTGGTAATCATCGCCTGATGTACTAACTTGTTTGCCTTTTACCAATTGAGAAATCCTTAAGGAAAATCAAGTTTTGCTGTATGATATAGTGTTAATTTGACTTCTTAAAAAGCTCAAAGACTTTTTTTACTGACCTGCAGTATATAAGTAGCTGGTGTGAGAGAACAGATGTGATCAGCAAAGGTGGTATTAGTTTTGAAGGAAGGGAGGAAATCTGAAGTGTTTTGAATATTTTACTTGATGAGGAAAAATAAATGTTGACATTGTCTAAATTTTCCTGAGACAAGATTAACTTTTTGCATAAAGGGATAATTCCCTTTAGTCAGCATCAAAATTTAAATATACTATGTTCTAATTTGTGAATTTGTACTTATCCATGTTGTAAAAGTTGTTTTTAAGTTTATAATATGTTTGGTTCTCTTCAGTATTTGATGCCTAATCAGTAATCACAAGATTAATATTATTGCGTTACTGTGTTTTAGGGAATGGTACCATTTGTATTTGTGGGAACTAAGGATAGCATCACTAATGCAACTGTTCTTCTGGATTATCATCTTAATTATTTAAAGGTGAGGAGGATGATGCTACTCTACCACTGAAATTTTTCTAACAATACTTCAGGTAACAACAGGATGATGAACAAAATCTGTTCAGGCCCCCAAAGGCTGTTGAAAAATGACTGTTTTACCCAGTCAATCTAAAAAGGCTTCTTGCAAAAGCCATGTTTTGTTGTTTTTGTTTTTTTAATGAATCAGTTATCTGATAGATGAGGTGAAAGCTACAGTTTTTTAGAATGCACAATGCGAAGGAATAAGAAACAACAGAAAAATCAATCTTAAACGCTGATAATTTTATATACAAGGAATAGTCCCTCATGCAACTGAAGAGCGGCGTTGTATGCAGAGATCCTTCTATATTGTGGCCATTTGGTTCTGAAACACTAAACTTCTTTTTCTGCAATTAATTGGAATTTCATACTTGAGGATGTTTTGTAAGCAATTAAGCTTTATACGTTATTTGCTTCATTTCATAACTTTTTCAGTAGTCTGTAGTGCTTGTCTTTTGTATAAGGAGCAAAACCTACCCATGTTGTTGCTTGTAGTTCCTTTGCTCAGACATGCCCATTACTTACTATGGCCAAATGCTAACAGTAGGTACTCTATTGAGGTTGTTTAGTTGAATTTATTCTTGCTACTCTTTTGAAACCTCCAGACTGTTCATAATTTGGTACATGCCTAGACTGTGAAGCTATCATTGAATTTTCTAGAGTGCTAACATTTCTCAACATAGCTGAAAAGCTTCTCAGAACAAGTATCAGAGGAGTTAGAAGAAAAGACTTCTGTACCCTTACTTATCTACTCAATAACAATACTACTTGTTTGTGGAGTGCTTGGATTTGTCAGTGTTCTAGAGCAGAGATACAGCAGCTATCAGGTGGTAGATGTAGGGAAGGAGCACATGAAAACTGGTATTAAAAATCAAGGTACTTTCTTGCATGCTCACTATTATTTCAGAAGATATTTCTGGTTTAACTTCTTCAGCTCTTAAATGGGTTCTGACATGGGAATGGAAAGTGCTCAACAGCCCAGAATTTTTTTCAGATTCCTCAGTTCATAGTTAATTCAGGTGACTTTCTCTTAGTACTGTCCTAACCGTTCTGAACAGAGCATCGTATAACAGCATTCATCTGTCTGTATAACAACTGGAGGATAGGTTTTCTTGGAGGCTATATTCTCAGCCTCCTTATCCCATTTACAACACACATACACACACACACACACACACACACACACACACACACACAATTTCATCTTAATGTCATATCACCTTATGGTTCACTTTCAGAATAAAGTTCTCCATTTCACTGACAAGAAGTAGAACTGACTTAAGATTTTCTGCATTTCTGTGCCTCCAGGCAGAGTTTACTAGGGGGACATTCTGTGAAAGGTACACAATAGGGCATCAACATCAAATCTACTATATCAAAACAAAGTAGTGAATTTCTCCATAAAAGAAGAAAGTGGACTTGGCTGCAGTGACCATTATGTAGTGGCGTTTGGGGATTCTGAGAGGAAGGAGAGAAATTAATACCAGGTTCACTACCCTGGACTTCAGGAAAGTTGTCTTTGTTCAGGGATCTACTTGGAAGAATCCTATGGGATACAGTCTTGGGAGAGAAGACAGGTCCAGGAGAGCTGGCTGATGCTTCAGGAATTATCTTCTCCAAGATCAGTAGTCCATCTTGATGTGCAGGTAGTCACACAAGTAACAGGAGGCTTGCATGGATGAACAAGAAGCTCCTGACAAAACGCAGATATAAAAAGGAGGCAAACAAGGGGTGGAAGCAAGGACAGCTGAGCCAGGAGGAATATAAAGACAATCTGAGTATGCAGAGATGAGTTTAGGAAAGCCAAAGCCCATCTGGTGTTGAATATGACAAGGGATGTGAAGGGCCACAAGAAGGGCTTCTACAGGTATATCAGCAGCAAAAGGAAGACTACAGAAAATACAGAAGGAAGACTACAAAAAGGAATATAAAAGGAAGACTACAGAAAATACTGCAGCCTGCTGCTGAATGGAGTAGGGGACGTGGTCACAAAAGAAAAGGCCGAGGTACTGAATGTCTTGTTGACAAGACTTGTCCTTGGGAATACTGGATCCCTGAATCCAGTGGGAGAGTCTGGAGCAATGAGTAGTTACTCTTCCTGAAGGAGGTTCAAGTTAAGGAACATCAGAAAAAATGGATATATAAAAGGTCAGTGGGACCTGATGGGATTCATATCTAAGTGCTAAGGGAGCTTGTCAATGTCCTAATTCGAGTAGGTGACCTCCAGCTAAGGATGTCCCCTCTTTTTCTTTTTAAACAACACAAAAACAGAAGAGGAAGAGAATAAAGGTTGTTACCAGCTGTTGGAGTTAGCTGGGCAACCTCTCAAACTGTGACAAAAGTGTTCTCTGAATGTATTGCCATTGATAGTTACTTTTTGTATATCTCTTAGTAGTTATATCTGTTCAGAAATTCTGTGTGCAGACTGTCTTTCTGTTCCCAGGTTACAGCACTTTGCTCTCTGTGCCTTTATCCTTCCTCATTTCCCTGGTATTATTCATTACATTGCTGGTAAATTCTACCTAACTATAACCTCTAGCTGTTTCTATGAAACAATGCTATTACCTCATAATAGTTTAATAATTTCCATATTTATTATATGCAACAGTATAAGAAGGTTGTGTTAAAATCTGATCTTAAGAAGTTTACATTATGCCATTGTTGGGGTGCTATAAATTGATTTTACTGCATTTGAAAAATAAAGGAATGTAAATTTTGCTGTTTGTTTAACTTCATTAAGTAACTATACTTTAGTATTAAGTTTATCTCCTGGAAGATCTGAAGGCTTGTTCTTACATATCGATTTTAAATAAACCTAAACTTGTTAACTCTGCAACAGTTTTAAACATTAAAAGGTTTTTTGGTGAGCAAATTATTGTCAAAGCTGAGTTACTAAGTATTAAATAGATTAGCAACACCAATACTAAAGTCCTTTTAAAAGAGAACTGCATGTCTGTATATTCACATAGGGTTACATGTACATATAACTTGTAACACTTGTGTTTGAGTAGGAAGTGGACCAGCTACGTTTGGAAAGATTGCAAATTGATGAGCAGCTTCGACAGATTGGAGCTACTTCTAGGCCACCACCAAATCGTACAGATAAAGAAAAAGGATATATGACTGATGATGGTCCAGGACTCGGACGAGGTAGTCGACCTTACAGAAACAGAGGGCATAGCAGACGTGGTCCAGGCTATGCTTCGGGTAGGTAACCAGAAGTGTGCTTACAGTTTTAATAGTGGCCTGTTGGATACTGCTTTGGTCTTTTGATTTCTTGAATCCTGCTCTATTAGTAGTTAATGCTTGAGGATTGGATATTGCAGGGAGTTGGAAGCAGAGGTGTTCAAACAGAAATTCAATTAATTAAGTAGTAATATGTGAAGATTTAGAGTTTTATGCTGTAGAAAATATGCTGAAGTAAAATGTACTGCTAATGTAATCTAAACTTTATTTTCATGCAGCTTCTGTCTCTTACAACACAGCCTGTCTTCTATATTTTGAACTATTTAGGGCAAGGATTGTTAATTTACCTGTATTTTGAAAATACTTTCAAGTGAAAATAGAAGATATTGTGTGTAGCTCAATTTACCAAAGAAGTGTCTACCTCGTTAAGTTGAATTTGGGTGATTTTACTAGAAGAGCATAGTCAGGAAAATAGTGTTCCTTTTTCAAACCTTGTATAACTAATAAATAGTTGTAAGGATCAGGCTTCTTTAGAGCAATCTATTACCTCAATATCCAGAGCGTAGGCCAGCTGGTGTTTGCCCTGACTGAAATGCCTGTGTGAGCTTGCTAAGACAATAATGGACAGTTATTTTGAATCTGATGCGTTTAAAACATTGACTTCATTCTCCACTTCTGTAGCGTGTTACAGGCTATTTCGTAGTGGATTTTTTCTTTTAATAAGGAGTGGTGGTGTTGAGGAGAGACAGGACAGGTTAAATTCAGGAATTTTAGTTTTTAAAATGAGTATATTGAATTTTTACTAGACTTACTGCATTTGTACAGTAGATTCAATGACTGACAGGCTGATAACACCAAGTAAGTATAAAAGCGTGGCACACAATTTAACCTGAAACATACTTCTAACTTATAAACGATGTCTATATTTACTTTTTGAAGAGGTAATGTATATTACATATATCTGTGTATTATGGATGTGTTAGAGGTTGGGAGGCAAAAATTCCAAAATTGTTAAAAATGAAAATTTTCATGACTGTATATATATATATTCCATTCTACTGTAGTATTTTCATGCTGAGGTACACTGGCACGTTTTGGATTTTTTTATCCTCTTGATAGGAACTAATTCTGAAGCATCAAATGCTTCTGAAACAGAATCTGATCACAGAGATGAACTTAGCGATTGGTCATTAGCCCCAGCAGAAGAAGAACGCGACAACTACCTTCGTAGAGGAGATGGGCGAAGACGTGGAGGTGGCGCAAGAGGGCAAGGAGGGAGGGGTCGTGGAGGATTCAAAGGTAAATCTAGACTTTCTTTTGAAGAAGAGAAAGTCAGTGTTGGTATCCTTAAGCAAACTCAATTCTGTCAGCCTCTTGTTTTATGTCATATGCTCCAGCCTCCTAGCCATCCTAGAGGCCCTCTTCTGAATTCTCTCCACTTTCAGTCCCTTGAACTGAACATTTTATTTCATATGTGTATTGAATGCTGAGCAGAGGGGAAATCCTTTTTTTTAACATGCTAGCTACGCTTACTAACACAACCCATTATTCAGTTAGCTGTCACTGTTGCAAGAGCATGCTCATCTTATATTCAAATTGTTGTCTACTAGACCACCTCAGACTTTTCTGTGGAGCCTCTGTATAGACAGTCCACAGTGTGTGCTGTTGCCTGGGGTTATTCTGCTGAAGCTGTGGGACTTCAGATTCGTCTTTAAGGTTCATGAGTTTCCAGTCAGCCCATTCCTTTCCCTTGCTGAGGTCCTTGTGATGGGCAGCCCTGACCTTCAGTGTATCAGCCAGTTCCCAGAATTTGGTGTCATCTGCAAACTTGCTGAGAAGGCACTCCAGGGTCTCTTCAGACATTCTGTAAACCCTTCCTTCCCTATATAAAGTAATTCTGATTACTGTTTGTGTCACTTGCTCTCCTAACATGCATCTTGACTCAAGCTTGTGGGTTATGTTATCCAACGGGGGTTACGCCATCAAACATTAAGGTCAAGGAATCAAGTTCTGGCTAGTCAGTGTATATAGAATGATCTTTTAGAATCTTACTCATTCCTACCATCCATCCCATCTTGTTGTATTTGATTTCCATGCGATAGAATTATATAAGCTTGTAATTTATATGTTGAATGGAAAGGACCAGGCAAAAACAAGATAGGAGAAATTAAGTTAAATACTTATTTTTTGTAATGTGATGTTTCATTGCATGTATTGGTTTACGTAATTATTCTACAACTTTGCTTAAGATTTTTTTGAAAAAGGTAAAGCAGAATTTAGGAAGCTCATAAGCCATCAGGAAGAACTGTGACTGTTAAGCCTCACTAAAGTTGACTGTGCTTTTTTCTCCTATGGTTGATCATTTTGTGAGAGACATCTTTTCTTCAGTTGCTCTCGGGTGACAGTCTTTCTTAAACTGTACTGGTTCTAAACACTATGGTTTTGTCTAATTTGTGATTTACCACCTGAAAAGATTTTCTGTGGTGATTGTTGGCCCATGCTTTAAGAATTGTTATGTTATCAAGGGTATTTGTTTATTGTTTTTTAGGGTAAAAATTTTGAAGTAATTAACTGTTATGCTTGTGCAATTTTTAAATAAAAGAAAATTATACGTCCTTATTGAAAAACTTAGTTGATTAATTCTTCTTGCAGGAAATGATGAACAGTCACGAACAGATAACCGTCAGCGTAATTCAAGAGATGCAAAAGGGAGAACAGCAGATGGATCTCTTCAGGTAATTTTTCTCTTCTTAGAATTCTGCACTGTTTAAAATTGTGTTATATACTAACATTAGATTCTTTAAAACTGCAACTGACGCAGTAGCCTTGTAGTTCCTTGTTCCCTAATCACATTTAGAAGAATAGCAAGAGTTCTGTATCGTTTTGTAGCGTATATGCAGGAATCAAGTTGTATAAAGATGTAACTTCCTAATGTGGAAGCTACAGCTCTTTGTTTTGCTCTCAGTTTCCAAAAGTTCAGAGTTGCACTGTTTGATTTTAATTTTTGAAGTGAATTGAGAGGACAAACTTGTCTTCTGAACTTAGCTCACACAGACCACAGCTCAATGATGGTTTAGTACTTATTTCTGGAGCTTAGCTTTCCCTTGGGTTAGAACTCTGATCATGAGTCCTAAGGTTTTACTAGACAACTTTATTCATTCTTTGTTACTAGCTTATTATTCTTAGATCTTCCATGTTGCAGCATTGTCTGCTGTTGTTTTTCTTTTCAAGACAGAGCAGTATAACTGAGCAAAAAGAATACTTAATGCTTTAAATAAAAAGGGGGGTGTATTGTAGCCAAAATCTCAAGAGTGAGAAAGATTAAACTTCAAAAAGTTTCTTCATTACTAAATGAAAAATTTGCAATTCAAAGGTATGCAATCTAGAAAGTAACTTAATGCAAATGAAGAAACGGTTCAAGTCATATAAAAATTTACAAGGTATTGAAATATAAAGATATCGGTACAATTTTTTCAAATATGTTTTCTTGGGTAAAGTTATTCAGGCTGATATTTTATGTATATATGTTAAGTTTCCCCAAATGGAAACTGTTCTTGCTTCGTATGAGATAACATGCAGACTTTCTACCATCTCTTACCACATAGGATAAGTTATGTTGGGAGGAAGGAAAAATGAGCAGCTGTAGCTGCCACCTTCTGCATGGTTACCAGCAGTCATGGTTCTGGTGTGAGATTGAGATGATTCTCAGTGGTTTGGTTTTAGAAAGCCTGTTTAGAAAAGGAAAAAAAAAAAAGGAGCAAATGACCACATGCTTTGTTTTCCAAGTGGGAGTGCTGAACTTGAGGGTGTGAACACAAATCTGAAATGCAAATAAATAGCATGCAAAAAAAAAAGTGGCCACACAACTTCTGTAGTTGATCAGCAGTTAACTTGCAAAGCTTGAAGTAGGTGAAGGAAGATGAAGTAGATAAAGGAGAATGTTGGTGTTGAAAAAAGAAACTAAGGAACTTACCGAAGTCATGATTTTTTTTCCTGTCACTCTGAGATTTAGATGAGATGATATTCTATTTTAAAAGTATTCGCATGTGCTTGAAACCTGACTGATCAAGTTTTAATACATTTTGTAATATTTCAAAGAGTAAGCCAAAAATGGGACTAAGGGCTTACCTCCCTACAAGTATAAAAATCTTGCTTTTAAAATGCTCACTTGAATATTTTAGGGCCATTTATAAATGCCACATAAGTCTTTTTGGTGGATTAAATGAAATTTTTTTCAGATTCCATAGGTGGCTGAGTTCTTTGGGGTGTTAGTATCATTTCATGACTTTTCTGTTAATTTTTTTCAAAAATGTTTCTATACAACTTGAAGTATTAAAAGCAAAATGCTTCAAAGTTCCATGTGCTATGTTTTTGCTTCTTCCAGGGTGTGTGTGTGGGGGGTGAAGGTTTCCAAGGCTAGGCAGACTAGTAGACTAGTGTGGGGGCTCTTTTCTTTTTTTGGGGGGGGCCTAAAGTAAGTGGCATTTTCAAACAGAAAAACAATCATACGTGCTCCATTTTAGCTAGTTACCTTTAACAAAGCCGTAAGGATGTGGTACCATTTGTCTTCTGATTATTTAATGAACAGCACTCCTGCCAGGCTGTAAAGGTAGCAAATGCGTAAGGGGTAGATGAAAGGAGGAGAATGCTTTATATAACTCTGACTTGTTCCAGATCAGAATTGACTGCAATAATGAAAGGAGTGTCCACACTAAAACATTACAGAATACCTCCAATGAAGGTAGTCGGCTGCGCACGGGTAAAGAACGTAATCAGAAGAAAGAGAAAGCGGACAGCGCAGATGGTCAACAGCCGCTGGTGAATGGAGTACCCTAAACTGCATAATTCTAAAGTCATATTTCCTATACTGTTTCAGTAATTCCTATTCCACATTAGAGAAACTTGTTAGGCCAAAGACAAATAGTAGGCAAGATGGCGCAGGGCATGAAATGAACATATGTTCTCTGTTAGCCTTTTTTAACATCAACAGTATGCAGTTGTTTTCAGAATAAGAAGTTATTCAAATATTTGCATAAAAAATACCTGAATTTCCGAAAATCGCTTTCAAGTACATATTGCACTTCAAACAATGAAAGAATCTTTTTTGTTTGTTTTAAAAATACTGAGCTGTGCATTGGTAAACTTTCTGTTCAGTTGTACCATTTTAACGCATCGGGTCGAAATCACTGCTCAATTTCAATTTTCAGAATAAATAGTGTTTGCAGTAATCAAATTGGCTTCTGTTTTCAATCTAACTTACAAGTTCTTCATGAAATGCTATGTCGTTTTATGTCCTGTGTCAGTTCACATTCTGGTCCACCTTTTTCAGTATTTTAGTGGACCCTGAAAAATGTGTGATGTAACAATTGTCATTTTCATTAGCAAAAAAGTTGTATGATCTGTGCCTTTTTTATATCTTGGCAGGTAGGAATATTATATTTGGATGCAGAAATCAGGGAAGATGAGTTGGTAACACTAAATGTAAAATATATGTAGCAATCCTTGTCAAACGTTAGTACTTTATAGACAAGTGCATGCTTTCCATAATTTTTTCCTTACATAAACATTGGGTTAGGCAGTTATAAGAATAGGAAATTTTGCACTGATGATTTGGCAAATAGTGTTATTGAGAAAGGGGTGTAATTTTTTCTTTGTAGGCAGTACAGATTTTTTTAAAAAAAAAAATTTAAAAAAAGCCTTTCCATTGTGGAAAACAAAAAAAAAAAAACAAC
This sequence comes from Chauna torquata, assembly GCA_013399475.1. Lineage (NCBI taxonomy): Eukaryota > Metazoa > Chordata > Aves > Anseriformes > Anhimidae > Chauna > Chauna torquata. Next base: position 119,590 of record VXAL01018528.1, read on the forward strand.
AAAAAACAAATCATTGTTACTGAGGGAACAAATGTAACTTGTTCACAAGCTAGTAATGTGTGCCTGCTATTTGGCCAGATGACCAGTTTAAAACGCTAATGTTTTTCATCCTCCCAGTTTTTTTTGAATTGTTATTTTAGTTTGGGGACTATCTCAGGAGAGATAGGAAGAAAATCGCCTCCCTGGAAAGTTCAGGTGTAATAACTGGAGATACTGGGGGTAGAACAAATCCATCATATTTTGAGGTACAAGGTCTGAATTACCTGCCCATTGGAAGGCGGTGCAGAATTTGATCCGAAGTACAGTTGTACACCAGGGAGGGGTGGGAAGTGGTGGGAGGAGCTGTGCTTTCTTTTATTTTTGATCATGCATCAAACTTACTGGGCAAAGCTGTATAAGGACCTCCATTTTAATCCATTTTTATTCAAACTACTCCAGAAGGAGAGCCACTGATTATGTACAGAATTGTACAAACTTGACCTTGCCTCTGATGTATTTTGTGAGTTTTGTTTCTTTTGCTTTCTTCATTCTTTGTTTTCCTTGCATACAGGTGAGCATACTAAAAATGGCAACAAACTGCACATGATTTAACAAATACAAAAATGTCTTAAAGTATTGCCAAACATTAATGTTGATTTCTAGTTATTTATTTTGGGAATGTATAGTATTTGAAAACAGAAATTGGTACCTTGCACACATCATCTGTAAGCTGTTTGGTTTAAAATACTGTAGATAATTAACCAAGGTAGACTGACCTTGTAATGTAACTGCTCTTGGGCAATATTCTCTGTACATATTAGCTACAACAGATTGGATTTTATGTTGACATTTGTTTGGTTATAGTGCAATATATTTTGTATGCAAGCAGTTTCAATAAAGTTTGATCTTCCTCTGCTAACTGATGTTGATGCAATCCTTATAAATGATTGCTTTAAAAATCTTAAGTAGAGAAAATATTTCTCTTTAGACTTTAACTGTAGCCATTGTTACTTACATGTTCTAGAAAACTTCTAAAATATTACCAGTTTTCAAAAATATGGCACATAATGGTCAAGAAAACAATCTTATGAAATGGTACAACCTGTTGAGTAATCGCAGTATATGCACTATATTTCTTTCATTAAGTGGTTGAGTTTACTAAGGTGCTAACTAGGTTAAATGTGAAATTACTAAACTACAGTCTTGACTAATTAGTCTCATTCCATTTTAAGTGCATTTTGGGATTATGACCTTTCAGTATTTGTGTGCTTAACATGTATCCCTTTCAATTTAAATTCCAGTGTTTTTAAATGTTATTAAATTTCAACAAACTGTGAATCTAAATGTACAGTTTTATTTTGAAAAATCATGTGTTGTTTAACAAAAAAACTTGAAAGTGCAACAAATGTCTTATGCTTGAGTTCAGGTCCGTCCTATTGGTAACTTATAAAGTATGGTCTAATGAATTAAAATTATTTTAAAAATAAAGTTCTTTAAAAAGAGTGAGAGGTATTTGTGAATGATGCCAAAGTTTAAATTCAGTAGGGTTAATCTCAAAGCCTGTAAATTAACAAATGCTTATGAAAATAGACAGCCTGTTTCCTTTCTTTACTGAATGCATTTTTGTTAATGATGGTGGCTAGTTAAGCTTTTCAGAGTTGGTATAAAATCTTGTCAAGAAAAGACCTCTTTTTATATAGCTTGTTTGAAACATTTTCTGTTGATGAGCATTCATGAATTCAAGAAGCAAATCAGTTTAGTTCTTGTGTACAGAAACTTTTTAAATGACCTAGATAGAGATTTAACTTATTCCACCATTTTTGTCTCTAAAATGAAGTGTGTACTGTGCTTGTTTCTTTCAACAAGCCAGAAAGAAATTAAGTACTGCAAGTATGATACTGAGTGTAGACTCTGCATTCTTTGTAGGAGTGCTTACTATGAAAGATAACTTATTTTCCTGAGTTGCAGCATGTTTCTCTTCAAAACTGTGCAGTACTGAATATTAAAAGGGAATAGATTAATTAGCATCCAGGGAATGTTTCTCAGTCACTTCAGGAACCCTGCTGCATGGTTCTGTTAAGTGGCATTCTGTATTAATCTGCAAGAGGAAAGGTGGGTCTCAGATTTTTTTTTAATCCTGTGTATTGTTACAGACTTTCTCAAAACAGTATAACCTGTACTGGAAGAACACTGTGTGTGTGTGTGTGTGTGTGTGTTTGATATTGGTTCTATTACTTGATGTCGCCTTTGCAATAGTGTGTAATCGTCATCTACATGAACATAACAGTATTTAGGTTTTCATCTTAAAAGATGCTGGTTAAAGAGTTTTCTCCAGCTGTATTCACATCCGTGAAAATCACAATGGCTAGAAGAATTCTAATACCTTATAAGACAGCTTTATATGTTACAAAAATTGATGTTAGTTCTTCCAAGTTAAATGTTCAGAACAGATTCCAGTTTATCTGCAGGGTTCTCCTTGCAAGGGTTTCACTAGACTTAAAGTGCAGTTTTGAGGCCACACCTGGAATATTGTATATCTTTCTGGGCTCCTGTTGTGGTTTAACCCAGCAGGCAGCTAAGCACCACACAGCCGTTCGCTCACTCTCCCCTCACCCCCCAACCAGTGGGATGGGGGAGAGAATCATGAAGAAGAAAAAAAAATGCTCGTGTGTTAAGATAAAGACAGTTTAATAGGACAGAAAAGAAAGGGAAAATAATAATAATAATGACAATGACAGTAATAAAAGAATATACAAAGCAAGTGTGCACAATGCAACCTCAACCAATGCAACCTTCCAACCTCAACCATTCTGTGATTTAGCTTTCATGTGACATTTTTATAATGTATTTACTATTGAAAGGGTTAGGCTTACTGCAACAGCTCTTGACTACAGAAGTATGAGTCTGTCACAGCAGCTGCTAGATCTTGTGCCCACATCAGGGGATTAATCTTTTTCTATTCCTGATAATTTTTAGATGTATCCCATGTCTGTCACTCCTGCTTGCATGTTATGAAGATGATTGATCTTGAGCAATTCCTGATGGAGATAGATAAATGCTACTAAACCATGAGTATGAACTAGTTGCAACTTTTTTTTTCCATCTTGTTTGAAGCCTGTTGTAAAGAAATTCTTAAATAGTAACTTGCTGTATGAAAGTGTATCATGGGGGGAAAAAAAGCAACAATTATAGGTAAATGTTTTATGTTTCTACTGAGGGTTCAATAAGACAAGACTTTCTTATGTTTTTGATCTGAATAAAAGAAACTGACTTCCAATAAAAGCAGTTAATTTAAACCAAAAAGAATCCCATGGATGTAGTCTCTGTAAATGAAGAGGAACTTGACTGTGGCAGAAATGGTATAATGAAGAATTGTTTGGGGTTGTATGGGGTATTAGATGGCTTTTTTTGGCTAGTGGACTTAGCTTGAGCCTTAGGTAAAAACTACAGTTACAGCAACAAGAGTCAACAGTCCTAAATTTAATATAAACAAAATCAGTGAAGCAGTCAACAAAAAGTGTGGGGGCAATTTTCTCAGATTCCCAGCAGTCCAAAAAGTACAATTTGTAGTGTTCCATAAAAGAAATCAATGCAGAAAATCATAATTGTATATAAAATCACATGCTTCAGAACATCCATATTTTAGTCCATGTTAGATGTTCTGAAGTATCTCCTCATTGGTAGTATTGAGTGACTGTGTATAGTCTGTTCAGAATGAAAGAAATTGAGAATGCTGAATATGTTGTTTATATTAGCAAGGTAATGCTGCATACAAATGTAGGTTAAAAGTTACCCTTTAAACTCATTACTCAATTAACTAAGATTCCAAAAAAAAAAAAAAACTTGTGTGTGAATGTGTATATAATTTTTTTTCAAGATGCTTATCTGCTCAGGTGGTTGTTGTATACTTACTTTTCTTTTAGATGATGCTCCTAATCTATTCCAAGAACACTTCATTAATAAAAGGAATGGAAATTTTTAAGAATGAGGAAATTTGGGGTTAGACTATGCTTTTGCTTCAAACATATAAATTTTATGAATTTATGGGATAATCTTGTTCTGTAATTAGTTTATTGGAATTATTGGGAACCTCTAATTTAGGCACTGTGCCCAAACTTTATCTGCTTTGGGGAGTGTATTTTGATGTCCTGAGGTATCTATTACCTGGTCTGTACTACTGACTATTAGGTGGTGTTCCTGTGTTGCACATTGGTAATAGCACAAGTGTGGTCTTAACTTAGCGAATTAAAAGACTGAGAGGCTTGTAACACTCTTTGCTCTTTGGGAGGCTGCCTTTTTCAAGCTGCATATGCAGCTTTTTTTCTGGTCCCTCAAATGGTAGATGCAGTTACCACCTGTAGCGTTCATTCTGAGCTACATCATAGGTAACGGGCAGCCCATTGTGATGAGCTTCGCTTCTGTCTTGTCTTGCAGAATGCGTCTGGGGTTGCAGTACTCAGGATAGCCATGATCTTCCTGTTCCAACAGTAGCAGAGAAGATATGAAAAGAAGTATGTAAGGAGGGAAACTAGAACCTTCTATATCTCCTTTGTTTTTCCTGCTCCCAGGAAATGTTTTGGTCCTCCCAATTTGCCCTGAATGGCATTAGATTTTAATAGGTGTCTTGGAAAATGTGATTCCTGTCCTCTTAAGAATTTCGCTCTTAACCTGCCAAAGCAAAGTTTCTCTGTGGGACAGAGAATGTATTTGTACGTTACTCTACAGAACAGGTACATTCAAACTGCAGGTAAGCTTTCCTCATTTAGCAGCAGGAGTGCAGAGAGAACAGACCCTTCGAAGGATAATACCTGTGTAAAATGCGATCTGTCCCTGTACAGCACTTCAGAAAATGAGGTTCTGCCCACTTACTAGTGCTAACAAAATCTTTAGTTTAAGTTGTCTTAGTGTATGTTGTAATAATTGAAAAAGACCCTTCTAGAGTATCAGGACAGGAGCAGCAGGCAAAGAGAAATATAGCATCTGGCAAAGCAATCTTCAGGGGGTGGTTGGAAGTGTAAAACCCAACTTAAACCTGCTGTTAAATTGCTATGAATGACGCAGGGATTTTTAGAAGTATTTTAATCCATAATATCCTTTTGGACCACCTTTTCAAAATGTCTTATCTAAAGTGTCTCTTTCTCTGATGTTGGAAAGACTGAAGAACTCGGTAAGCTAAACTAGAGTTATAGTGCAAGCTTCCAACACTTCTTAATTCTTTAAACCTGATACTGTCCACTATACCTGGATTAAAATACTTTGCTAAAAGTGATCTTTTAAGGTGTATCCAGCTGTGGGACACTTTAGAGATATTTATTTGGCTAGTCTGTTAACAAGGCGCCTTCCTTTAATCTCTCTTAAATGAGTGACTTCTTCAAAATCACTTACTGCCGAAATGTTTTACTGGGTTTGGCCTCCTCCTTAACTGGGGGTGGTGGCAGGGCAGCAGACCTTCTACTCTGCATAGCAATCTACTGTCATGTTTGTTTTTAACTTTGTATTTATGGATTAGAAGATTAATAGAAGTTTCTATGCATAACCACATACCTTATTACTGTTGGGTTTATTACAGTAATGCTGCAAGAAGTAATTGGCGCTCATCTAGCATGGAGCTCTGTGATATTGATACTGCTTCACAGCATCAATTCAAGTGAGTTTTGCAAGGAGAAAAGCATTTTCATAAAAGAAGCAAGTAATGTTCCTAGCAGGAAGTTAAGGTTACTATTTTGTTGTCTTGGTAATGATTGAAAAATAGTGAAAAATATTGTAAAGAGTTGATTACTCCAGATGGGATTGGCCAAAGTCCTGTCACTTAAATACAGCAAATATGTTTTTCCATGAACTTTAGTTCCCATTTCCCTCTTTGTGCCTCTGTGTGAGAAACACGTGCTGCTTGTTTCATCCCTGGCAGCGCATCTTCCTTTTATGTAGTCTGATTATAGATTCTTCCTTTTTTTCCCCCCATTTTGACTACTTTTTCGAGCATACAGTTAAAGTTGTTCCTGTAACCTGTTGAGATTTGACATTTGCTTACTACAGCAGATGGCTCAAAATAGTTAATGAAGATTTTTGTCAGGCTGATAACTTGTATTCACACCAGAAGTTAAACTTGGTCATCTGAAATATGCATGAAGGATCAGCCCACACATTAAGCTTGCATTTGATCCTCTTTGCCTTGAGAATCCACGCTTCAGAGGCATTGTCTTGAAAGACTATCAATTGCTGCAAAAGTCATTGTAAAATGCTTTTGCAATATCTAGATGAGTAAGCCCTTCTGTTCAAAACAAGCAAAAACATTTTGCAGAGGTGCGTATGTATATGAGCTCTGATGTAAGATAGAAATGTGATTCATAAGTACATGATGCAACTTATAATGGGCACTGCCAATCGGTGTATGGCTTGCCTCTTTAAACTAAGTAGGACAATCATGGTCATCTTTTCAGATATTTCTTATCAAACCGATTGCCAGATACCTCATCTCATGAACTTCCTGAGAAATCATTACAAAATCTTTCCGATTTCTTGTTTGAAACTTGAGTTCCTTTTAAATTTCTGTCTTGACCACCAGAGCAGATGGGGAGACAGTGACATAGCTGCTGGTGTGAACTTTGCTGGTCATATTCCTGTTACACATTAATATGAGTCCCTATTTTGACGTGAATTCCATTCTGCCTACTCAAATGCTTCTTTTCCCCAGAAAGTTTTGTATGGCACTGAAAAAGCAAGTTGTGCTCCAGGACAAATAGTGGGTTTATGTACATGGGGCTCCCAATGCTCCTAGCTGGAGTCATCCAAAAAACTGAAGTTATATGAATGCCTTAGTTTTTGCTTAGGCCATGATCTCACTTGTGTTCACAAGGAACTATAAAATAATGAAGTGGCTTTCAATAAACCCCATCACTGAAAGCTGTTAAAGTTCTGATGGCATAAGTTTCCCGTATAAGAAAAAAGGCAAGCAAATACAAATTTGGCGTCTTTTTCTGCATCGTGGAAAGGTTGATTGCCTGTGGAGTCCCACTGTGATTTGCACTTTTGCTTTAATGAAAACGAGGCAGAGTGAGACCACAAGGATTACAGACGATATGTTTTTCAGAGCAGTGCAGATGAAAGGTGATTGAGAAGTCCCACAGCAACAAATTACTAGTTTGGGAAAGTATTCCAGTGTCTCTATATTCATGGGTGTTTTGTTCTTTCCTATCCATCTCCCACTGTCTGAAACAAGATACCGGGACAGATGCGTGTTTGGTTGTACCTGATAAAGCTGCCATCTATGACATGTTTTTTTCTGTGTTTTGGTTGATCTTAAACTAAAGGCCAAAAGTTCTGCATGAGTATGTAAGAGAAATATATCTACAACTATAACACAAGGTGCAGGTTACATGAAAATTCTATGTGAACTGTAATGCTTTTTCTTGTGACAATTTCCACATGAGTTGATTAATTTAAATTTCACAGCTTCAGTTCTTTCCTCGTTGTGGTTCATAAAACAATTTGAAGTAATATAATTGAATACAACAGAAAGAGATCTATGCTTAACCTTGCTAGCCACCAGTAGTCACAATTCATAATGACTATAAATGCCTTCATAATGAAAGATAATCAGTATGAAAATGTCATTCCATTTAATTAATTATGGATATTTTGATGGTAATGAGCTAATCATTATGAGCTTTCAGGTTTTGCATCACCAACTCATCAGGTTTTAGAAAAAAATGAAGTGGCGCCCAGCAAACTTAAAATGAAACTGAAAGATGCATCTGAAGCTCTTTTAAACTTCTTCAAGCCAGTGAGTAAGTGCCACTTCATCATTGCAGCACTGTTTCTCTCTTCCCTTTCCTCTACTGCTGCCTTACTTCCAGTACAAGCCTCCCACACCTTATCTGTTAGCATTTAGTGTACTTAAAACCCCATCTGATACTGTAAAACTCACTAGGTCTCAACAAAAAGGCATTGTTAAATGCCCCTTTGGAACAATCATAAATTTGCTTCCATTGCGTTACTGCTGTCCTACAAAACCATTCATCATCGGTGATGTAAGCGTCTTACAAATGCTGTATGCTTTGGTGTAGTAGTCACCCTCCCTAACTTTGCATCTGATCTGAACTAGTTTTCTAGTCTCCTTGTGTAAGCATGAGAAGAAACACATTCTTTACATCCTAAGTGAGAGAAGGATTTTGCTCAGTAGTAGTTTCTCCCGCTTCTACTGGCTAAGGAAGGATCCAGGGCCATTAGCTTAGACTGAACAGCTCACATTTTGGACTGCTGAAGTTAACTGACGAGAGCTGCATTGTTTTAGAAAATCAAGAAGGAAGTCAGAATGTATTTGCTAATATCACTAAGAAAGATAAAATCCAAGAATACAGAAAGCGCATGGCATGTACAAAAATGGCAAGCCTGATTCCATAGTTGTTTCATGGACAAATAGATGGCAGAGATGCTACTAAGCAGCTATATATTAAGTGAAGAGTGGTAACAATGAAGCTACACTGCTGTTACTACCTAGGCTTAAAAAAGCATAGAGGTCTTGTGAAGTACCTGTCCCCACATTTAATTAACTGAATTTGGTTACCAGTTATGATAAAAGTGCAACTGATGATGCAGCCAGTGTTGGGAGTGATGATGGAACCAAATGATGTTTTGCAGCTTCTGTGAAACTGTCACATCAGAGATGTTATACCAAGTTTTATGGTGTTAAATCGCAGATTAGGTATCAGATACCTACTGTTTATAACTGTTTTATACATATAGCCCTTCCCACAGAAGATCTTAGGATTATTAATAAATCTATTAAGTAGCAAATTTTAAATGTGTTGTGTTCAAGATCTGGACTGGATAACTTAGGTTTTTGTTCCTGTCAGCTGACAGCTGCCTGTAGAAACATGCAATTAGTGCTAAACAGAGACATGGTTAGTTGTAATACATTGTATGCTGAGCCCATCCAAAAAACTCAGATATTTTAACATCTCTGTTTTTTTTAGTTAGAAACAGTCAAGTCAGAAAACTTAGTTTCTTTCCACTTTATAAACCTAAATACAAAAAATGCCACAATGGTGTTTACAATCAGTTTTGTAAATGTTTCTTACTGAAACAAAGCCAATTATTTAAGATTTTCTGACATGATTGTAGCTTTTCTCTTCATTTTAATATAAAGACTGTTTAATTTTTGTGAAAACTTACTTGAAAGTCGATGACACTACTTTCTAGCAGACTTAGTCTTTCAAAACATAATAGGGGCATAAAAATGATAATGTCCCTTTATTTGAGTACTGCTCCTAGAACAGAAATCTTACATTTTACTTCTTTTAAAGCATGCCATCACAAAGAAAAACGCACCTTAGTTCCTTGTCCTGTAGGAGAGAACATTAACACAACTGAATGCTTGGAAAATAAGTGTTGTCATTCCAAAGCCAGCCATGAACTGAAATGTTACGTCCCATTTAAAGACAGTAAGTATACTTCGGTAAATTGTTGCCTTGTAGCCAAATGCTTCTTCTAGTCAAACAATGTGATTTTCATTTGTTCCTTCCATCAGTTTTTCAGGTCACCAACCTCTTCAAAGTAAGTGTAAGCTGGCGTTCATTTCTGCGTATAAGTACAGAAAATTCATTGATAAAGAATTGTCTGGATAGCTTGTCAACCACAGCACAAGCAAAGAACATATGATGAAATACAAATAGATATAGCTATGTAGGTCAGTACAAAGAACAGAG
>VXAL01018528.1:129284-146402 GCA_013399475.1 Chauna torquata
GTGAAGGCTTTACTTGGGGAGTGGAGTTTAATCCAAAGAAGTGACTGTGAAAGTGCTATGAAGAAAAGTTGAAGGAACTTGATGTATTTAATCTTCTGAAGAGGAGGCTAGATGGTTATTTAATAGCTATAGAGACTGTTCTGAAGGGCAGTTGCTAAGATGGCAGAGGCAAACTCTATAGTAGGACCAGATGATATAACAAGGGGGAATTGACACTAATTGATGCTTGGAAAATTCAGCTTGGATATTAGGAAAAAAACTCATTAGGACAGTAGTGAAACTCTAGAACAAGTCATCAGAAAGGTGATGGGGTCACCTTCCTTGAAGGTTTTTAAGACTTGGTCAAAGACACAGGTTACTTGACCTAACAGTGGTGGTAATCTTGCTTCAAGCAGAAGGTTGGACTACGGGACCTGTAGAAGTCTCTTAGAACCAAAATTTTGATGATTGTGTTCTCAAATTCTATCTTTAACACAATGTTTTACCTTTCTTTTTTTCTTTGAGCATAGACTTGATGTGAATGATTTTTTTCCTCTTTCATATTAAAGAAAGCATCAGTCTTGTTACATATCCTACCTTTGCACACAACTCCATGGTAAACTCTGCTTCACTGAAAGGATTGAATCTTAATTTTTCTTTTTTTCCCTGTTTGTACAGCTTTTTAGAAACAATTGTTGCTTTTCTTTGTGAATTTGCTTCAACAAACTGAAAGATGTAGAAAGTTGAGGCTCTTGTTAGACACAATCAGTGTGTTTGGAAGGGACCTGTCAAGATCATATAGCCCCATCCCTACCCTGCTCAAGCAAGGTCAGCAAGAGCAGGTTTCCCAGGTCAGGTTTTGAATATGTCCAAGGATGGAGACCCCACAACCCCTCTGGGCAACCTGTTCCAGTGTGTACTGTTAGAACCCTCACAGTGTAAATAAATAAATAAAATAAAAATAAAAAAGTCCATCTTGTGCTCAGATGGAATTTTGTTTTAATTTATCCTTTGTCTCGTCCTGACACTAGACACATCCCACATCCTATAGTTTTCTGCTAAGAACAATGTCAAAATATTAGAATGATCTTTGAACACTTGTCATAGACTTTATAGGAACAGAGCCAAATGTTACCTCATTTTTTCCAGCATAGCAATTCCTTTTGTATTGTTTTTATTCACTGGCAATTAAGCAGGAAGACTTCTCAGACAGAGGCAATCTTGCCAAACAAGTTGATATGTTAGTACAAGTTAGTAAGAAGAAACCATAATGTATAACTTAATGGCTTAGATTTTCCTGATAGAATTCAGCATACTTCTGTTGATTTTAGAGATAATATCCAATTTTCTGGAGCTGACTTGATACTTATATGAAACCCCAGGGGAATACTTTTGAGCTAACAGGAATTAACTTTCTGCTTGTTTGCACTTGCTGGGAAGCAACCAGAGGTCAGGACCAAACTTTGAAAATTTTCATGTAGTTGAGCAGCACCATGTTCCAGTGCTAGGGCAGCCCTAACTATTATGCTACTTTTGATAGAAGCAAGTACCATTGAGTGTGAGGCAGTCAGAATCTGTTAAGAGCATATTGCAGAAATAAAATGTTTTAATATTCATTCCCCAGTTGGGCTTTTATATTATGTATAAAAGACTTCACCATAGTGAGAAGAAAAGCTATGCAGTGAAAATTACAGCTGTTTTGCTCATAGTTAGGACATATACTCAAGCAAATTTTAGAATTAGATATGCTTATTCAGCTGTGACTACTTTATTCCTCATTCCAGTTGAGCTTTTGTTGTTTGGAAGTAAACATCAAGGACTGGCTATTTTACCAAATTATTTGTTCATAGATTAATTAGCTACTTGAATGCTCCAGGATGTACAACATATGTGCAAAGAAAATTCAAACATTTACTGCCCTGGGAGCACATGCTGTTTGCCTTGTAGCAATCTGTTGACAAAACAGAAGCACTTAACAGACATTAGACTCATGGCACTTGCATTTCTGTTAGATGGTCATAGGCTGCACACTTGGATGGTTCTTATCTGGGAGCTTTGTCTTGAACTTGAGTAGGAATAAAATACAGCTTTTAAAAAACACTGCAAAAGTTTTGAACTGAAATGGATGAATAGCATTCGTTTGCATGATTTTGTCTCTATTTTTTAAGAAGCTCTATAGTCCTATGAAGGACTCTGATTTTCCACACCCTGGGGTTACTCAAAGAGTTGCTTCTGAAACTAACCAAATATTTGGGCTGCTTGAACTCCGGAGGTCAAATTTAAGACTTGATCTTTCTCATCTGAGTGCATTTCTAGGACCTACTTTTTTTCCATTATGTTGCTGGCTGAAATACATGCATGTCTGTCTTAGAGGCTAATTTCTGTTGTCTATATCTCAAAATATATCTTGGAATGATTCAGAACTAATGTAAATTTCTACTGACTCTACAGATCTGCAACTGACATTTCGACTGTTTGTGCTTGGGGCAGGAGGATTTTTTATTTTGGGGTGTCTACCATTCTGTTGCTGTGTCTGTTTGCAGAGGAGGTAAGCACTAGTGCATGACCAGACCACACTTATGATATATTGCTTCTAAATGTAGCAAATATGGACAACTGACATGTTTAAAGCTAGTGAGGGGAGGAAAAAAAGGCAAGGAACTAATGTGCCAACATCAAAAATAAGTCCTTCTATTTTGGAGCTACAAAAAACAGTCAAATTGGCTTGAGAGGAAAAAAAGGGTGTTAGTGCCCCAGTAGTCTTTCTAAAGACCCAGTTATAAAGAACTTAGACTTAATCTTATTTCCCTTGCCTGGGAAGCTGCTTGTAGAACATGAAGGCATATTGGCTGCAGGTTGGCAGACAAGTCTTCACATAAAGGCCTGAACGGGGCTTAAGCAGTAGTGCCTGAACTCGAGTTCAGCTCTGTGGGAAGTGGATCCTGTCCTGGGCAGATATGCTGAGGTATGGAAAACCAGGCTTTTGTTCCCTCAATTCTCCAGTTTTCTTCACACGCACGGATGGCCCCTGCTTTCTGCACCTGTTCACCACCAAAAACTAGGTCTGCCTTCATATCTTTCTGTATATCCATATATGTTAAAGCAACTTGGTTTCCATTCGTGTCCTCTTTGGCAGGAAGGGAACACCAACAACTACCAGTCATGAGCAAAAAAGGTGGCAAATGAGACTTAAGAGCAAACAAAGCTATAAGGCAGCCTATGACACTACATACAGCCCATCCTGTGCTACCCAGATTAGGTTTTTAGGACACAGTGTCCTTAGTGCAAGGAAAACCAAGAACATCAGTTTAAAAAAAAAAAAAAAAAAATTGAAGAAAAGTTCATCTCACTTGATAACATAAGTTTAAACAGAAACAAATGAGAAAACTTCCTGCTGCTTGCCTTCTCTCTAAACCATAGGTAAAAGGGAGACAAAAATTGTTCCTACCACTACCTTCAAAGGTACTTTTACAAGAGTGACATTGCGTATGGTAAGCAATTGACTGCTACACAGGAAGTGGCATGTGCAAGCAGGAATTAAATATCTGAAAGATAATAGGGAAGGAATGAATGAGAAAAGGCAAGTTACAAAGAACAAGTAGAAATGTGTGTGGGGGGGGTAAACGTAGAATTATGCAATAAGATGGAAGAATGTGATGGAGGAACAAAGTAGTATGCTTTAGTCGACTGAAAGCGATGGGCCAGGAGTATACTTCAGATAAAAGTCAATGACTTATCTGTAATGCTGCTAACGTGCAGTGGGGTTTTTGCTGGTTTTTCCTTGATGTATAGGGCACGTTACAGCCAATGTATGCTGTGCAAGTAGTTTAGCATTTGATATTGCAAAGAGTTTTGGCATGAATATACATTCTTACAACAATGGGAAAGATGTAAGCTCCACAGTATCAAAACCCTTAAACTAAGATGGAATGTATTAATATAATAATTGTTTTATTTTTCAAAGGTGATGGTTCATATTGTATGGCTAATGCTTGGTTTAACCTAATATTGGTTAACATGACAGAATTCTTTTTCTGTGAAGATTTTTTTTCCCAGTTGGTAAATTTTTGCTTTACAAAGATATTAGTAGGCTGTGTGGGATCATGTACATGCACGTACACACACACATAGACTTTACTAATGTGGCTGCTTAGCAGATGGCTATTTGCTGTGGAGTTCCACATTTAGACAAAACCTGCTGTGAAAATCTCAACATTACATCTTACCCTGTGCTCAACAGCTGATGTTCAGCATTCAGATAGCTACACTGAGTCATCAGTGACTCTGAAAACAGGAGGCAAGGAATTAACATGAAATTATCATAAATTTTCTGGAAAATGAATTAATATGTATTTGTTTTGAGAGAATTCACATTAACGTTTAAATGATCATTTTTGTATTTTTTCATAGCCAGTGAAACTAGGAATATTGCTGTTCTGCTATGACTTGTTTATTGTTTTGGTTTTTTTTAATGCAGTGATTAACCAGATGCTAAATGGTTTTACTTTCCAACATCATTTATTTGAGTTCCAGTAAAGAAGCAGTCCTGTAACATAATAACTTTGATCATTTTTTTTACCTGTTTTAGGGTAATAGGGGATAAGGCTTTGAAAAGATTCCTTTAAAGAGCATAAAACCTTTTGTTTGGATGGAAATTCGTTTTCATTAACAATGCTGTACAGTCACTGTTGAGAGGCTCCTAAGTACAATGCAAAAATTGTACTGCAATGTACATGCACGAATGTAAAAACCGTTCTCTAGAGTTATCAAGAAATAAGAGGGCTTTTGCTGATGACATTGGGGATGATTGATTAATTCCACTGTGCTTCCTGTAGAGCAAATTCCAAGATTTCCCATAGGAGCTTGTATTTCTTTAAAAAGAAAAAAAAAGAAAAGGGGGGGGGGATGGGAAGAAGAGACTCCAAACTTGTGTGACTATCCATGGTGGAAGGTCTTTGCAGGCATTTGTACTGTGTTGCTAGAGGTGGCTGTTTGTCTAGAGATACCCAGGACTAGATGTGGTCAGGCTAAGAGAACCTATATGTAGGAACACAGAATGTCCCTTTATAAAGGGAGCTGCTGATTTCCTTTCCAAGGTTGAGTTACAGTAGCTAAGTTAGGTGGCTAAAGTTAGTCGGAATACTCCTCCCTTTGCCACAGCACTAGTAAGTTCCCAGATCCACGAGGCTGGGTTACTTACACATCCTCACTGGTGACCTGTGTATTTTGCCTCGTTCCAGTGGTATTTTTTATGCAGGAAGCAGTACCTACATGAGTTAATTCTGTCCGTTCCCTGGCAGTTCATCTTGTGTGTTATCAGCATAGTGTCTCTCTTCCTGAGACATTCTCTGATGTTTTTGTTATGCCCATAACTGTGCTATCCTAACTTCTTTCTCTGTTTTGTCACTGTCTTTTCTTCATTAACAACCACAAGCCATGATGGGTATAATAAGACACTGAAGGGTAGGAAAACAGAGGTGCACTTCACTGATGCTATATTTGAATAATATTGTGTAGATTTTTAAGAATAAGAGTTAGTAAAGTCTTCATTCCCTTCTACTGAATTCCTAGTAGAGCTGTGGGAAACAGGCCTTCGATTTCAGTTGACTAGTTACTAGGGAATTTTCTGGTAATAGTTGCTTTATTATGAATCAGTAGGTCAAATGAAATTCATGAAGAAAGTGTAAGAGATAGGAAAATGACTCTGATAAACTTTTCCCAGCCTTTATCAATCTATGTTCTGTTCATGAAATCTTGTAATGGCCTCTGAAATCAGCTGTATCTTTGACTTTTTCTTCACTGGAGCTAGATTTTTGCAGCAAAAATCTAGGTGATCTTCTCTACATTCCTTTTGTGGACATCAACCAATTTCAGCTGTTGTTTTACTATATTGCAGTCAATGTGTCAATCCTTTACGAAGGGCAAACAAAAAAATAGAGCGAATTGTGCAGAAGAGAAGAGCACGTAGTGAAGACATGGACAGCTTGTTACTGAACTGACTTAAAGACTCCGAGGACCATAAACACAGGAAAAAGGTAAACTAAATTTGGAGTATTTCTTTGTTCTTTCAATTTAGTACTGTTATCTTACTATTGATTCTATATAGAGCACTAAACATGCAGTACTAAATGCCTATTGGCTTCCCAGTCTAGCAGACTTTGTCAGAAGGCAGTGTTTGTGAGGAGTCACTCTCAGTTTCTGTTGTGGGAGAAGTAATGAATCTGCAAGAATTTGATTCCTGTCCTGCGATGCTAAATGAGAGCAGAGCAAGTTATGAACAATATTACAGTCCTAGGTTTAAGCCCTAGCAAACTGTGTTGCATGGGAGAGCTGAAAAGCAAAAGCAAGCTTTTGCTGCTTGCAGGAGACAAGGATCTGCTTCCAGACACTGAGGAATCTTTCCTTCACTATGGAAAGGGGTGTTTTACACTGACATTTTCACATAGCTTTGCATCCTGCCATTCTTCCTTAATGCTGAAGAGCGATTGACTGCTAAAATAAATATAATCTGGAAATTAAATGCTATTTATTGTACCAAACTGTAGCCTACCAAAGGTGACAATAGAATAATAATAATAATTTTTTAAAAAGTCAGTGAGGTCATTAGACAATAAGGAAATATTTCAGTGACATTATTGATTTATAAAAATTGTAAGGTTGTTCCTAAACCTAGTAATCTAGTTATACTGATGTGTAGGTTTTCTTTTTTCTTTTTTTCTCTCTTTTGGTGTAGAGGAACATCCACCTGATCTTAAAGACCTCAAGCAGGAGAAGGACACCAGGATTACTTGAGTGTGCTCTAGAAAATGAGATGCTCTGTTTTAGTATCAAAGTAATACAATGTTGTCAGCCCTTCATAATGATATCGATTTCGCATTGGAAGTTGTTCATTTCTATTTCTTTATACCCATTCCATATCTCCTGTATGAAAAATATGGTGATGCTGAAAGGCAAAAACTGCTCATGGCAATTCCTGAATGCTAAAGCCACTCTTCTCGTATTAATACAGCGTCCCTGTGGAGGCATATGAAGATATCCGTTAAGTGCCTGTCACAGTTTAGAGGTCAGTCTTAGAGTATTATCTGGATTAAGAAGATATAGTTTTCATTCATTAAATTGGTACGGAGTGGCAAGCTTACTTTGTTCCAGTGTTGGATACCACTGTAACACAGCAGTGCTACTCTGTTGAGGAAAACAACTAACTCTTTACCAGGCTGCAGAGGGTTGAGGAAATCTGTTGTTGGGCAGTTACTTTAAAGATATACTTGGCAAAAATACAAAGAACTTCAGGAAACTGTGGTAGCATTTCTGCTGGCATTGTTTCTATCCATGGTATATCACTGCACCGCAGAACTTCCTTTGATCTTTAGGTGACCTGTCTCCCAAGGTAGGGGGTTTCAAAATGCAATTTCTTTCTGTCTCCCTGTCGAGTAAAAAAATAAAATTAAAAAAAAAAAAAGTGTAATAGTTTTAAACAGGTAAGTATAAAGTAAGAGTGAGCACCTTTAAAAGGACAAAAAAAAGTTGATAGAAATCAGTATCACAATAGTAATGCAATCACTGGTCCCTTGTCCTTGGGTCTGTGAAATCCATGTAGTAGAATTTCCAGGAGCTAGAACTTTGAGGAATGGAGCTTTACTCCTAACCTGGAGAATAAATACTATTAATAATTCTTAGAAACTGTGTACTCACAGGATTCTCCATTTCATAAAAATTTCCCTTTTTTTGTTAGTTAAAAAAAAAAAAGACTTAAAACCAAACACAATATAGGTGGAGCATGCATATGAGCAGTCTCATGAAATTGTCAGAGCACATACTGATGGTCAGACATAACTATATGCAGGAGCTTTAAAGCCTGATATTGCAGCCATTGCCAGTAAAGCTGCATTAGAGATGACTGGGATATAATTTTGTAAGCAAAAGAATTACGATGGTTTTGGTGTGGAGCAGCGGAATGATGGAGACTGAATAGGGCTCTGAAAGCTTTACAAATCTGATGTGTTTGCTGTTTCTTATGTTGTTGTTATTGTGAATTGTGAAGTATGTCTACAGATATTTTGACAAAGATAAAAACAATTTCCTGCTACTTGAATTTAGGGGCACTGTTGCAGCTGAAATGTGCATGTGAAAAACCATATAGATCCTCATGGCTGACAGTGACTGAAAGAGAGCTGTGCTTTGGAAAAAGTTAAGCTTTTATATGGTGCTTCATGATTTTGATTTGAAGGTTGATAAATTCCTTTTGTTTACATGTCATTGACAGCACAACTTGTTTCAGTGTCATGTAACGTTCTGACAAAGGGACACATACTGATAAAACAACTGTATTTAACAGTAAGCAATCAACATGTCCACTGTAATCATATCTGGCAGCACCAGACCAAAATGAGCGTAAGAAAAATATATGCATTGTAAGAGTAGGACATGAGATGGAAAAGACCCCACAAAGCCTATTTTCCCTCTGTTGGGGGCAGTAGTTAAGAGTACAGTGCATGGATTTGTGTCCTGTCTCTTTCAGATATAGCAGCTTCATTGTAAAGATGTTCTTAATAGCTGAAAGTTTTGCTTTTGAGTTGAAGACAAAAGCTCTGATTTTAAATTGTAATTTCTATAACGGTTTGACAGTTCATTGAATCAACAGCTGTCCAGCATGCGCATTGCAGAAATAACTATCTCTGCCTAAAATGTCATAGTATCTATTTCGTTATTATTGAGGGGTCAGGATTATCTACCTGGAACATGTCTTTTCCCAAGTGCTAAGCTGCTGATATGCAGCTTGGTATACAAGAAACATGTTGCTGAGCCAAACTCATTTTTCCTTTGACCTTTCTATTCCTCCAGAGAACCAGGTTAGGGCCTAGGTGAGCTAGAAGGAGGCACAGGTGCTCTTACAAGGCTGGCAGTGCCTTTGTGGTTAGTGAAAGAAGCTGCTCAGTGCTGTGTGCCGTTTCCAAGTCTGTCAGAGCAGACTGTCCGCCTTCCAGTCCCAGGGAGAGGGAGAGCCTCCTTCCGTGCTAAAATCAAGGACCACAAGATGGTGCTGCAGGAAAACATTTTTCCCTTAGTGGTTTTGGTTTCTGGAGAACTTTATTGATTTCTACCTTTTACAATGTGGTTCATCAAGTCACAAGAAGGCAGATAGTGTACGATAGAGCAATGGTCACTCAGTAAAAAAGACAACATAATACAGCATATGATGACAAGGCTTTAGAAGACTTACAAGATATACAAACCATTGCTTGTGGCTTTAGATCTGCTCTCCCTCGTATTGAACAGATACAGAATGAAACAAAAGAGCTCTCAGTGGAACAACCCATCTTATCTTCACAAAGATTAAATAAACACAAAGCTGAACAACCTGACTCACTGCAAAATAGCTATGTCCAAGAGTGGGTGCCGCTACCATAGAGATAGGTGCTATGAGAAGCCTTCAACAGTAGCACAACTCTTTTAGCGCATCACCCAGAGCCTGCACCAGGTCTAATGACAAAGGGTGTGTCTCGCTGTCTGTTCCCTCTGAAACCTAACCCACACCTTTAACCACGTTCTGTAACATGAAGAGAAAGAGTTGAGTTTTTTTTTTTTTTTAAAGCTTTAGAGCACTGTGAAATGACTGCATTATGTTACACGCAATTGTGGAAATATCTGCTACTTCTCTCCATCTGACCTTCAGAAAGCTTTCAAGGTCATGAGAACTGAACTTCAAAAATAAATACTATGGAATGAGAGTTACATTGAGAGAACAGATTTGAACAATGTGAAACTCAAAAATCCAAAGCCAAATACAAATCTGTATTAAAGCAAAATCCCTGTGACTGGGGAACTTGTCTCATATTTTTAAGGCTTGAGGTTCAGTTCTGAGACCTGTTTTACCTAGCTGAGATTCATGCAATGCCGGGTAGTGCAGATATAGCAGGAGAATGTATTTCATTGCTCCATGTAAGGGATGCAATTTTGAAATGTTATGAGTCTTCCGATCCTTTGCCGGCCTAGGCTTGGATGCACACCAAAAATGAAGTGCAAAGGTCTCCCTGGAAAGAGTGTTTCATGTTCTCCTCTAAGGTCCCAGTGGAGTGAGTGGCTCCATCCAACTCAGTTTCACTTCTGATCTTTCTGCTCCAAGCTTTTTTGTTCTCAGAAAACACTGGAAAAATAAAAACTTTAAAAAATTTTAAAAATGGCTTCAGTGAAATGAAAGTGGAAAAACTGTCCACAGCTGTACTATTCCTGCCACTTAAGTTTCATTGTACTTCTTCCAAGTCTTTTCACAGAAGACATGTTTCTTACTGCGCTGCTTCCTCTATGCAGAATCCACTATCCTACATATATCTTCCCTTCAAGCTGATAAATCTTTGAGCCTACGTGTTTGTTCTATTCTGTGTAACAGGTAAGTGGCATAGAGCTTCACTCTGCAACAGCAGTTTCTCTGCGGTGTCAGCCACCATCACTGTCCTGGTAGCTTTGCAAGTTTGGCAGCATCAGCTGACACTTGGACAATGTGGGGAAGGCAATGGCAATTCTTCGTAGAGCTGCCCTCTGAAAGAGAGCATGGCTACAAATGTTACAGTCCTGCTACATCCTAGCTCCTTGATTTTTTTTTCAAATATCTGATTTTTCATCCTATAAGGCTAGAGCTGTTCAATATTCTACCTACTAAGTAGGTCATCTGTTGAGTTGAAGTGAAATGATTAAAATAATTTTCCTTTAGAAAAGGAGTTTTCTGAGGCACCTACTTGGCCTACCTTTTAGCACTGCACTCTTGCCCAGGTTCCAGTTGGGGTTTTTAATGACTCTCCAAGTTTTTACCATTTTCTTATTTAAGGTACTAGATCCAGCACTAACATGTAAGACCTAAATGTGGTATGGAGGAACTAAACCAACTAAAAGGACAGATAACATCCTGTGCTTAGGACTTACTGCACAGCTGGGAGATCAAGGGAAGTAATGGACTTCCACAAAAAGCTCTTCCATATGCTTCCTAATAGGAAAGCCCTGCTTCAGTGAAATGTACCAGGTAGGTAGCAGCATTACTGAAAGGCGATTTCTTCAATCAAACATGGCATTATGAATTGCAGTAACTAAGCATATAAAAGAAGGGTAGTTGGTTATGTGATGCATCCTTACCTGTCCTCTTCAAGGCCTGGCAGGAAAAATTTAATTCCCATCCCTAAGATGGAGTGCTCTATGCATTGTCAGCTGATATTTCAGGTTTTCAAGTTATATTTCTTGGATACCAAACTGATAGCTTTAAAGAATGAGAGCTCAGCTTGAAGAGAGAGTTCTCTTATCAAAGCTGGTCTGTATGAACAACTGTCAAAAGCAAGGAAACCTGAGAGCCTGGGGAAAAGCAGTTACCGGGTTGGTGTTGACCAGTTATCTTGATGACACAGTAGCTGACTGAGATCTAGCTCTTGAACTGTGCATAAGCACGGCAAATTACTGTTTTGGCTCCTCTCTTTCACAACAGTCATAGAATGCTATAAAATGACTATGGTTAAACTGTGAAACATCTGGGCTGGGGGCACATCAACTGAAGATTAGGCTGTGCCAGCTAGAGAGGAAGAGAAGGAAGATTATGGGAAAAATAACCATGCGAAAAATGATGTGGAGCATTTTACCAGACTGCACCAGGATCACATTCCTATTTGACTTTTAAAATCTATTTTTGTTACTGTGGTCACATGTAGAAGTCTGTCACATCAAATGCTAAAAACATTAATCATAATTTTTAATCAATAGTTTCACTAAAAACAAAAACAGCATAACTACAATTAATCACAACTCATCAGTGCAGCTGGCTAGGAAGAAAAAGGTTAACAACAAATTCTGTTTTACTGGTTAAAGATGCTACTATAGCAGCATTTGCTCAAATGGTTGTTTTACACATGCAGTGGCATCATCCAGTTTAAATCCTGCTGTGTTTCTTTGCCAACAACTGCTAGTGAACATTTGCCCACCTTCCCTGCTGCTGAGTAGTATCAGGATTAGATGCAGGGAGGCGAGCAGGCTTACAACTTCATCTGTTGGCACCACAGGAATGCAGGAGCTGAACAGCATGGCAGTAGAGAAAACTTTCAAAATCATCAATTTTAAGGTCTTACTTCAAAATGGCTACTTCCTGGTTGGGGGGAAGGGTATCTTTCCACAACTGTGCCCTTCTCCCCCCCGCCTTATTTTGGGGTGTGTGTGTGTAGGGGCAGCACAAGGAGAGCTTTCTCAAATAAAGACATGATGGGCATTTTTTTCTTATCCAACCTAGCAGGCAGATGGATGTCTGCAAAACTGTGCTGGGAAGTAGATTTTGACATGGGAGGAGTGCCTGTCAAGAAAACACTGGTCTTATGTGACTCTTCTCTGTTGGGAATAAAAATTTAGGGAGCTTTAGTACATCTTGGATTTTAAGATGATGGATAGCTTGTAGCAACAGGCATTTTCCTCACCTCACCAAAGGAAGCCACTTTTCCCTCGGTACTTAGCAAAAGTCTCTTTGAATGACATGATTATAGAGAATCATGTTTTGAGCAAAGAGACTGGTAGAGATAGAGAGCTGGGTTTTCTAAGCATTTTATATTAGTTTTTGCCTGCACTTCAGAAAGCAAGTTTCAGCTGTTCTTAACTCCATGCATTTTTTAAATGCAAAGTTATGCCCCTGTAAGTGGCTTTGTAAACCACTCATCTGCACTTAAAAGGCAGAGGAGAGGGAAAGTGAAGTGCCAAAGGGCCACAGCACAGGAAAAGGAAGTGGTGACATCATTCTTCCCATTGTGTCACTGTGGTGTAAACTTTCGGTGTGCTGGCTAGATCCAAACGTTGCTACAATGGACGAGCGGGGCTGCACCTTCTTTCCCAGCAGAGCTTTATCAGCTGCCTCACTAGCAGCAGTTAGTTGAGCAGCAAAAGGGGGAGTAGCAAGCAGCTACTGCCTTTTAACTATAAACATAGCCTTAACGATTCCTCATAATTTTCTGAACTAGCTGAGCACAGAGTAATGAGCTGTTTCCGATCCTTTCTTTTCTCATTGTTTGTCCTCTGAAAACATGTGGCAAATATCTCCATTATTAACCTTGAATTTGATTCCCCTGTGATCCACCTGAAGATAGCAATGCCTGTTCTTCATAGTTGCTGTAGTACTTCACCTCCCATGTTCAAATGATGCTCAACTGTGACACCAAGCAATCAGCTTGAGTTGTCCATTGGCAGCTACAAAATAATTGAGATTTTTTTCAGATTAAAATAGATTGTGACAAACTAGGCTGACACCTCCAAAGCAGCTGTCATGGTCCGTAGTAGCAATGGTGCACATTTAAGAGCTCTTGACCAAGTATTCATGTAATAAACCTCATAGCTCTAAATAAGCTCTTATGATCTATCAATTAAGTAATATATACTGTTAAGAATGCAAAGATAAACCCAAAGGAATTATGGTGATCTACTGCAACAACTTTCTTATTCTTTTACTTCTTTTTTTTTTTTTTTGCTTTTAACAATTGCTTTTCTATTACACTGCTAATAAGAAGCATACAGCCAATACTGAATGACACACTTAGAATTTGCAAAACCTGCACAAAATACTAAGGTAATTTGAAAGCTTCATCTGTAGCTCATCTTGACAGGTGATAGTAGTTACAGAATGAATCTCACATGTATGCAATTATTTGGAACAGCAGCAAGGGTTATAACAAGCAACTGAATTTTCCTTGTTCTGTGGGCATAACTTTACCAGCCAGAGGAGTGTTTACAGTACTGTGATCTCCACACAGGCTGATGTTCAGATCCTAGCACTGGCTTTATGTGTAGAATAGCTACTCTAACACTTATCTGCGCTGGCTGTTTTGCTGTTTCAGCACTACTTGTAGTTTTGGAGCTCAACTAGTGCTACCTGCAAGACCTATCCTTCCTTAGGGTCTCCAAACTTTTTTATTGTGTACTCCTGTCAGTATAAAAAAAGAAAAAAAAAAAAAAAGGCACTTGCCTCCTAGTTTAAGGAGAATTTTCTTGTGCTTCCAAAGAATGGGAAAGCACTTGATTGAGCCAGGTAGTGTGCTGGCAGGCATCATACAGCCCTCCAAACTGAGCCTTTCACATCCTTACCTAGCTGTTAATGTGTGGAGTAGATTGCCTGATCTGAATTTCTGCATCTCACGGGACGTTAGCCTCCTCCTAGCTGTTGCCTTCCTAAGCTCAATGACTTTAGAAAAATGAAAATACTGAGGTACTTAAGAGACCAGTGTTTTACATCACAGGCAAAAGTGAAGAGAGGTCAAGCTTTTCTGACAGCAGAGGCTCCTAAAGTGACAAAGAACCACCCCAAAATGTTTTACCCCTATTTCACTGCTGAGAATTTCATTTTCACACTGAAAAAAAAAAAATCTGTTTAAGACAACCACCTGAAAAAGGTTTTGTCCCTTTACAAGTTTGATCGTCTCCTTACAAATGCTGTGAACCTGCTGAGAGCATTGTAGGCAAACCTACTATTAACGCATTACTCTGAGTTTGTTACAGCTTCCTCCTTCTGTGCTTGTCATGGTTTGACAGATTGGAAGAGTACGGTTTGAAACAATGGTTCTTTGGAGGAAAGGACATGACATGCCAGCTCCAGAAAAGGCTAGTATTGAATTAAGGCTTTATGGAATGTTGTGAAGTTTCTAGATAATACTTCCATTCTTAAGGCACATTACATACTTCATTTTTGCATTCTTTTTGAATGTAACAGACTTTGAGTTTTCTGTATTAATCCTTGGTGCCACGTCTTTGAAGATATGTTGATTGTATACATTTCTTTCTTGAAAGAAGAGATTTTAAGAAATATCTTGGAGGAAGAGATTGAGATTACTTCATGGAAAAAATTTGGTGGCTGATCCAGGTGAAGCAGATGAACCTGATGATTAGGTCACTGGGCCTGAGTGAAAGGGAGGTAAACAACATGACATGAGAGCAGAAACAATGTGGATTGTGTAGCGCTTGCAAGGAAGACAAGTAACATAAAGTGAAGGTCAAGGTAAGTGTGCAAAATAAATTGATCTAGGGAGTTGATAGCAACATGTTCTTCTGTATCTCCTAAAGCTTGAAGCGTATGTTTAGGACCTGTAGGAGCAAATGCAGCATAGATGATGAGGGGAGAAAATAGGGCTTTCTTCTGCTTAATTATTAAACTGTGAGAAGGAGGAGAGTAAGCTGAGTGAGCTTATATTGCCTGGTTTAGCCATATGCTTCCCCATAATCTCCTTAGCGTGGTATGGTTTGCAGTATAGGTTGTTACTTTGCTTAATCCCTTCGTTGCTTCATGAAGAGCAAAGGGCAGCTTGGTGAGTGTTACCTAGTTTTATTGACAGAGTAAGTAACAGTGGAAAGAAAATTAACTCTTGGTGGAAAGAGTGAGGCAGCTTCTCTTGCTGGAGGCTGCGGCCAGGCAAGAGGTGCACCAGGAAATACAGAGGATGGATTATTGTGGTGTCAGCTCCTGTGTGGAGTAGATTCCTAGGAGGAGGGATTACTTGGTTTACTTGCATGGACAGGTGGAGTGTTAGGTCTATGTCACAGACAACTCTTGTGGGTGGAAGGGGAAAGTTGGTTACGTGTCTGGAGAACTATGAGCAGACCTGAGAGTGCTTGGACTTCTATTCTTGGTTCCCTCGTATGAGGTTGTGAGCTCCATGGCATAACACAAACTAGTTTGTTAGTGTGGCAAACAGGGATTAGGAAACACAGCTGTTCTCATCTGTGATTTGGAATTTCTTACCATCTCTGTAACTGGCCTTCCAAGCTACCTGATGCTTTCTGGATTGTGACATGTAGCTCTGAGACTAAAATCAATTGAGGGAAAAATCTGAGATGATATGAGGGGAAAAAAATATTTGCATTTCTGTCATAATCTGAGCAAAACTAGCACAGTCATGTCCTTTCTCCTGTGAGTTGTAGATAAAGGTTTGTAGACATGTTTCTGCTGTTAGCCATTGCCATTGGTCCCTTTGTTTAAAGAGAAAGGGCGAGTGCTACGAGACTCCAGGGGTCTGTGTTCAAACATCGTGAATGACTTCACCAGTATCATACTGAATTATTAAACTCTGCAATAACATGTCATTTGTCTAACTGGGAGATGGTTTTGTAAAGACTATTTTCATGTGCAATTCCATGGGGGGAATGTAGACCATCAAAGCTGTTGTAGTTGGGGTTTGGCTCTAGATCCAAAATATTTATGAATTGACACTGATGGTGTAAGCCTCTTATGAAACATTTATTCTCAAGTTTGATTACTAAAAAATGTCATTTACAGAAGAAATAAGTTATGAAGGAATCAAATTTTGTACAGGAGACCCTGGAAAACAAGACCACAAATGACAAAACATACTATTTAGAGCCCAGATGGCTGCATAAAATAAATAGCTGTTTCCTCAGTGGAAGCATAGGCAATTTGGCTGTGTGAAGCTCCAATTCCAGCAGAGATCCTTGAAACAGATGTTGATATTGCTTGTGCATGGAAACTCTAGTAAAAAGCAAGATGTTCAGGTAACATGAATGTAATGACTGACAACCTCAGACTTCTTTGGCTGTAGGCAACATGCATTTAAAATGAAAATGTGACTGTTGTAGAGCCTGGAACATAAGTATCTTTCTGCAGGTATGTTACAATAAGCTAACACGTGGCTAGTTAGGACACTTGAGAAGTTTTGGTAATTTTTCTTTGTCTGTAGCTGGTAGCCCAATGAAATATTTCTAAACTAAGAAGAAAAATTTGTTGAGCCTAAATATAGATAGGGATATGCAATTATAGGTATAGATAGCTACAAAGGTATAATGTCTTTATCTGTATAGAGAAGAAAGAATAAATGAATCACTTGCTTTCTACATGTCTGATTAACAAAAAAAAACAAACAAAACCCCTGTCCTATATTAATGTGTTTTAAAGTTTGTGTTATCATTTCTGATATACCTGGTCAGGCTAAGTAACCCCCTGACTTTGGTAAGAGCAAGGTCCTACTCATCTTTTCCTTAAGTGGTTATATTCTTGACTCAAGCTGATTCTGAGAAATGTGAATGCCAGAAATACATTTTCTGGAGGCAATTCTGAGAGTTTCTCAGTGGAACATGTTTTCTCTGTATAGTAAGTAGTAAAAGTGGCGAGAGGGGGGGGGGTGTAGA
>VXAL01018528.1:146438-164575 GCA_013399475.1 Chauna torquata
CTTCTTCTAAGGCTCTCACGATTTGCATTTAGTAAGTGTGGTACAATCTCCTGATAGTAGCAAAGCATGCCTCTTATGGCTTGCACTTTTGTAGTATTTTGTTGGCCAAGCCAGTTGAATCCTCTTCTATGGAGACCCTGAATACAGAACTTGTGCAATGACTTAGTGTGTTCTTGAGAGGCTAATGGGAGTAGTTATTAGCTCTAGTGCATGCAAGATCAGGTTGCAAGGTTCTTGCTTTGAAGCAGTAATGAGTTGCAGAGCTTGGAACACCTACTGAATGAGCAAAAAACTTAATATGGTTACATTAATGCTGCTGGGACTGAGGGAAGACTACCATTGACTCCATAAATTTTGAGTGAGCTGTTTGGAGACCAGAGGGTGGTGATGAAGCCTGACAACAGGTTTTCTCCTTTCTCCTCTTTGAAAATATATTCAGGACAGCATCTGAGTAGAGGGGCTAACACAACAGTCAATGGTCAGAGCACATACCTAGACCAAGAGACCTGCATTCAGTTTCTTTTTCAACCAGAGGTGATTTAGCTCCCAGTAGGCTATTCTGAAACATGGGTGTTTTGAGTAAATTCATCATCCGTATGGATCTATTCACAATTTGATTAGGAAACACTGGAGTTCATTGAAGTAGGGTCAGCGTTCGTACTAATGTCATTAAAATGTAGCCTACTCCCAGGTTTAGTCAGTGAGAATTTAGCGCTCTTGGAAGCAAAGAAAATAGTATTTATGCAGGAAGCTGTGGTATTCATGTCAGTAGTTCAGTAAGCTCATTGTTATGGATGTCCAAGGCTTTCTCTTGTTCTCCCAAGGTTTGGGCTGATCTCAAGAGGTCCCTGAGGCAAAGCAAATGCAAAGCATGTCACGGTTCTTTAGGTAAGACAGGAGATTCCGCTCTCCTCCTCTCCAAATTTTGAGTCATTTGTACTGGAACAATTTCATTAGAAGACAATTTTGCATTTATTATGTGGTTCAAAGCAGCAGATTTGTTACTTGAGTGTGTTTACTGACATTAAGATGTTCTAGTAATCTCCCACATTGGACTAATTTAATTTATCAAAAGGAAAAAAAAAAAGAGGAAATATTCCTGTTAATAGCTCTTCAGGTATCAAGGTCCTTTTACCATTAATCTTAACAGAGTATGTAAAGCCGTTGCAAAGGATTTGATAAAGTGTATGGCAGAAAGCTACTGTTACCTCTGCTGGGTGGTCTTGGAACAACTCAACTTGAAACCATATCCTTGACTGTTTGTGCTGAGCAGTCTCTCCTCTGATTAAGCAATAGACTTATATCCTTCTGACAAAGGAGGTTCTGGGATCTATCCCCAGTATTAGTCTGGTTCCTAGTCATCATGTTGTTCAGCTCACTGACAACAGCTGAGCTCTAAAAGGATACCACTTATTGCAACAGTTAAAAGCCGTTGTCTTTGAAGGCTTAGGGTCTTTTGGTTAAAGTAGGGAAATGGAGTAGAGCATCATAATTCAGAATTCTGAATCATTCACTTGGCCATTCTCCTTCTGAGTAGCTCCATCTCTGTGACATTTTCTCCATCTGTAATAACAGACATATGCTTGTCTCTTAGCTGAAGATATCAGTTTCCTGCACTAGTATAAAATATACACTTTCTAAGAAAGCATCAAAAGTCTTTCCCAAAAGAAATAGCTTTACTTTATGCTAAATTGCGGTGCCTCTACTGTCATATGATACCACTTGTCTAACGCACCTAAGTCAGCTGAGTCAACAAGCTAAATACCACACATTCCGGCATTAATTTCAGCAATCTTGACACCTCTGTATCATAGTGTTACACTTCCTAACTCAGCTGTCAGCATGCAGTAAATGTGGTGCTATTGCCAGCCCACACAGACTAGGGCTTAGTATCACAAGGAGAGGGATATGCTCACTCTGAGAATTTCCATTTTTAGACTCTTTCTACCTTTACAATAACAATGGGCTGGGCTTGCCACTCTTACCAATTCATATCTAGTGCTAATACTGTAAGAAACAAATATTGCTTTTGATTTATCCACTGTGAAGAATCCCTTGGTTTGATAGAGAACCCAAAAATCTGATGCTGTTCTTTCAGTTTCAGTGGAGACATGCATCTTGTGGTGACTTGCAATTGGGACACCTGTTAGTCTGACCAATGAGACAATAAAATCAGACTGAAATTGCTTTATTCAGTAAAGATAAGTAGATAAAATCACAGAAAATAAAGTCAGAGTAAAGTAAATTCTTGCTCCATTCACAGCTGTTAGTTTAATGGAATTGCCTTTCTCATGAAAAGCACAGCTGCTCCAGCCCTGCCTGCAGCATGCACGTCTGCATGGGCCAGGAGGCGGCTCTGGAGCTGGAGTGAGGCTTGTCCTGAGCAGCCAGGGTGGCCTTCAGAAGTAACCTTAATTGCAATGCGTGTATAGAACAAAAGCAAGCTACTGGGCATTGCCATGCTGGCACCTGTTTGGTTGGAAGCTCAGCTGATGACTAGGTTTGCAAATCACTTGGCGTATGATTGCAGATGGACCACTGTCTTTCAGGCTTTAGTGGATCTTGTGCAATGTTCTGTATTCTGCCGCTTAGTAACATCATTACATTTCCTTGTTACAAGCGAGCACGAATCCTCACAAGCTGGTAGAGCTTTGCAAACCAGACTGCTAACCTTGGTGCACAAATGTTTTTGGCACCTTGCATCTGCAGATAATGGGGCCCATACCTTTGCAGGTTCAATTAATTCTGTATAGAA
The DNA here is from genome assembly GCA_013399475.1 of Chauna torquata. Classification (NCBI taxonomy): domain Eukaryota; kingdom Metazoa; phylum Chordata; class Aves; order Anseriformes; family Anhimidae; genus Chauna; species Chauna torquata. Next base: position 149,194 of record VXAL01018528.1, read on the forward strand.
ATGCAGCATTAGACATGGATTCAGTTCTGATTTGTGTGATCAGTAGTTGAATGTATAGGGCTACTCTTTCTTTTTTTCCCCTCCTCTACTCACTTGGCTTATGCTGTAGAATTCTTCCTTTAGCTTATGCCACACACGCAATAGGACTCTGTGCCTTAGTTTGCCATTTCTGGGTGAGAATAATAAAAACCCCTTATCTTGCAGGGAAACTGTGAAAATAAGTTTTTATTTTAATAATATTAGTAGTATTACTAGAAGTAAATAATACTACTTTCCAATTAGTGTATTGGAAGTGGTCTGATACTGCACTGGCAAACACAAAGAAACAGCACTGGTTTTAGAAGTTGGTCTAAATAATATGCAAAAAAATAAGGCTCTAGACCAGTAATGATCAGTGACAGAAGGAGAAGTTATTGAATTGTTGCTCATTTAGTGAACGTGATTCCTGCTGTGCACTGGATGAAATTGGCCCTGTGGGAAGAATAGAAAGACTAGGATAATTCTTACAAAAAGAGGAATGACTTATGGTTGTAGAGGCAAGCTTAAATTTAGCATTTTCTCACTTTTGAGTGATAAGTGTTACCATTCAAGATATTTCAGAAAATTGTGTAAGGATATTTGATTAAGGTGATTTTATAGCTTTTGAAAAGAGAATGGAATATGTAGCAGTTCTGTCCTGAGGCATTGCCCTAATACCTACTGGAGGTATCAGTAGATTGAAAGTACTGAAATGTCTAAATCCACAGAGATCTCCTTCACTTCAGAGAAGCTGCCCAGATAGTATGCTATCACCTTCTGTGAGGGGAAATATGAGTTTTCTCATGAGCAAATGAAATTCCTAACCTGGTAGAAGAGGGAGCCTATGGTGGAAGTCATTGCATCTGGGTTGATGATCAGCATTATCCCTATCCTGGTTCTCACTTTTAGGTTCATTCAATCAAGGAATAAAGCTTAAAGACTTAGCCCACTTTTGATGAATAAATTGGTCTGTGAAAAACAGGATGGATCATAACTTACTAAATGCCAATGGATTTTCATAGTGTCAGTATGAAGTAACCTCTTAGATTTCAAACATTTTTCCAAAATGTGGCAGTGGTTTTTTTGTTTTTGTTTTTTGAATGGATGAATTTAGTTTTTTTATTTTCAAGAAGCAACTGCTAAAACTTCTTGACAAAATATAATACTTTATATTCCCTTATTGCACTCTTGGAAAAGGGAGAAACACTTCGGCTAAAAATCTATAAAATGCCCCCTATGAAAGCTTCATCTGAAATAGTTATAATTTAGATAAATTCTAAACAATTGAAAGCAGGATCTTCTAATGAGAAACATCAAAGAATATTAATTATAGATGTTATTTCCAGCCATGCCTGTAATAATACATGATAGGATATTTAAGGTAAAGAGCTGCAAGCCCAAAATGAGGCAAATGTATGTAGTCATCTTTTACATTTTAATGGAACTAATTAATGAGGCTGGCATTCTTTTGAAAATGCTTTAATTTATTCTTTGATTAAAAGTAGAAGTCTCTCATTAGTGCAAAAATATAATTTCTCAGTTATACTTCTGGAGTATATAAAACAGATCAGTGCTGATATAAACTGGGAATTTCTAAATTATTGTTTACATTGAATACTATTTCAGCATCATTCATGGTGGATTTACATCATAATTAGTTTGCTCTGTTTTCCCTGCAGTGAGCTTGACTTGAAATGGGAAACTCCTCTGGATTTAACTGTTGCACCTGATTGCTTTTTTTTTTTTTTTTTTAATTTCAGACACTGGCCGTAAGGCATTTTTGTGTGTGTGTGTGTACTTCTATGAGAAGGCAAAAAACAAAAAACAAAAAAAAAACAAACAACAACAACAAAATTGCTTCTGTACTTGATTGATCAAATGACTTCTTTTCAGTTTTGCTCAGTTTTATGTAAGGTGACCTTTGCATTTGTGCTATGGTATTTTGATTATAAAATGCTGCTTTGGCTAGCTCAGAATTTTGTGCATGTACCTTAAATTACATTTTTTTCTCTGCAGACCTCATTTGGGGAAAAAGGATCTAGTATAGCAGTTCCTTTTTTTTTTTAATGCCAGGTTCTGTTATTAGTATCCACCTCCTACTTAATATCAATATTGTATCAAAATTGTGAGTGAATAACGTGTGTGTAGGGTGGAGATGGGGGTGTTTCCCTAGCTGAAGCTGAATTCATGGAAATATGAAGGAATGGCTCTAGATGGGGAATGTAGTTTCACCTTTGGATAAATGTGTGATTCTGATAGTTGTCTGCCTCGCCTTGACAGATAAAATTCTCTTCAGGTGAGAGGGTTTATGAGGTCTTTACATTACTACAACATCCTTGAGCTAAAGCTAAAATCCTGCCATCTTTCAAGAATTTTGTCTGGATAGTAAAGAATTCTGATGTCTTATGTTGGTGTGGAGCCATCCTGTAGCTCCTACATCGCCCCTTGCCCTTCTGCAAGTTATCTTCTCGCAGCCAGAGCAGGGCTGTCCTCTGGCAATGGCTTCCCGTTCTAGCCCTTTCACTCGCCAGTCCTGTGCCTGATGTTTGTTTGCAAAGCAGTGGGGAGGGGGATGTCAGGGTATAGGTTGAAGGAATCCTGCCTCCTGCCGGCCTGCTTAGGTTCTGTATGTTGTCCTTGTATCCCTTGAAACTGGTGCAAAAAAAAAAAAAAAAAAAGGCAAAAAACAAAAAAAAAAGCGAGGAGGATAATGGTGTGGTTACCTGCTACAGAGAGTTGAGCTCAACCTCAAAGCAGCCGAAACTGCTGCACACCAAACAGGGGCTTACTGCTTTTAAGCAGTCCTTTTTCAGCTTTCTGCTACAAACCGTTCAGACTGTGAAGTGAAATTGCAGCCTTTCCTGCTCTTGCTTTACCCCTGTTGTGTGGCTGGGAAGATGGTTGCTATAAGGGAGGAGGGTTTTCCTTCTAGAAAGGCAGGGTAAGATCCAGAGCTTCTTGTTGGCTAAGCAGAACAGATGGGAAGCATACGGCTCTGCCCTCCTCAGCAGGTTAGAGTCTGGCAGCTTGTGTATGAGATTTAATGTGGATATGAATAAATAATAGAAGGGAAAGAGAAATATTTGCTCAAAACAGAGTTTACAGAATGATGTGCTCTATTGACAAATGAGTCCAAAAATTCTTCCTCATCAAGAGTCACTTTTCAGCTCCTTTGACAGTACCTGGTGTCCCAATTTGAAGGACTGTCTGTGGATTTCATTTCCATTATCCCTGCCTTTCTTGGCGATGTTACGTCTTCCAGTTTTACTAATACAGAGCTCTTCCTCTTGTGAGGAAAATAAATTAGCAATTTAGGAAGATTGACCAGAAACAACCCATCAAAGCAGAGTCCAGAGCAGTGTGAGTGGCAGCACTATCTTACAAGTTCTATAAATACTCAGTTTCACTCCATGCACATCTTCCTTGGACTTTGTGTTTATTTCTCCCTGCATTATACATCAACATGGGTAGCAAAATATGAAAAAGAGGAGACAGAGCAGAGATTAGGGGCTGGAAACATTTTCACAGCAGTATCTTGTCAGCTTTCCAGCACACTCTGACTTATCGAGATCCAAACACTCACAGCTGGTGCATATTTTAATGCCAAATGACTGGCATGGCTGAAATTGGAATTCACAGTCTCTCAATGCGCTGTACTAGTGCATTTAGTCAGCGCATTGCTTTTGTGTGACTCTTTTAAAGTTAAGTTACATTTCAATGAGGGCATTTTTATGGAGGCACTGTGAACTTGTATGGAAGAGTGTATGGCTTGGTGTGCCAAGTGTCTGTATGTCTGATTAAAATTAGAAATAAAACAACATGAAAAACCCTGCTAATTTACTGCCCTAAAATCGTCAATTAGAGCAGTGCCAAGCAGTCTGGCAAGAGCTCCAGTTCTTCCAAAAGGCAGAAGAGCAGTGCCAACTCTGAAGCAGAGGAAAGAGGAGGAAATATTTGTCAACTCTATCCAATAGCTGGTCACATAATAATTGGGCAGTAAATTCTCCAACATGAGTTGTTTGACTGTTAGTTGGAACAATGCCTGATTTTGTAGTTTGGTTGTTATGTTTTTTTTATTTATTTTAATTTTTAACTTTTCCATCAGTGCATTCTTTTTCACTGGTATTGTGATGAGTTGCTGTGTAACTTAATGCTCAGCTGAATATTCTACATTGCTATGTTTCCTGAACAGCTCAGTATATAATGGTGCATTGTTTATAAAATTTAAAATAGTCATCCGTTTCTTACAATGAGACTAGAGGGAAGTATTTTGAGACAAGCTACTTCAACAGGGTGATAGCTAGTATGTATCAGTCTTCTGAAATTCAGTAGCTAGAAAAACAAAGGCTATTTCTCTTTTAAAAAGTGCAGTTCAACTATGTAGTAAGATCTTGTCTTGATTTTGATTCTCTGAACACCACTGACAGTACCACTGCAGTGTAAGGGTCCATCCCAGGAGGTGTCCTCAAGCACAGGTTTTGAGACTGTCAGCTTTAGGGATGCATTTGGGACCATCCTTCTAATGATAGCACTGGAAAGGTTGTGTCACACAATACCATGGTATTGGAGGGTAGGGTCTTGATGCTGTTTAAATTATTCTAGAGTCATGGAACAACTCAGATTTAGTTCATTAAAATTCCTACTAGACTGTGAAACGAATTGAATCCAGTTCAGTTCAATGGAAGCAAGATCCCATGATGAGAGATGCTTTTGAACTCTCCAGACCTACAAAAGTTTTCAGTTTTTTCATATGATCCATATGTTTGCAAACGATTATCGCCCTGGATTAATTTGACACAGAGTGAGGCAAGAAATCAGTCAGTACTTCTATTATATGTCTGATTTTGTGGGATTTAATTCTGTGACCTTTCTCTGCTTTTTTTAAATCCTAGATTTTGGTTTGTTTTAATGACAGAAATACAGATTTGTGAATGAACAAAAAAATGTACAGTTTATTCACCAGCCTTAAAAACTGATTAATTAAACACCTTAGCAAAGAAAGTCTGTGGGAAGTGGGAACAATAAGGAAGGTAAGTTATGACTCTGTCAAGAAGTAGAGCCATGTCTGGGCAGTTACTGAAGAACATGTGGAAAACAAAATGAGCAACAGGTGGGATAGGACATTAAGTAGAACAACAGAGGTATCCAGGCCAACATTGTCACGTGCTGCACTGGATATTGTGAATAATCCATACCATTAACTTCTTTCTCTCCTCTTGCAAATCTGTGCCAGGACTGAAAGAGATCTTTCGAAGAATAATGGGAAGATATGGTCAAGCACTGAAGTAAGTAGGAAGGAGAGAGACAAAGGGAGAGGACTTTAACTTGGCTCAGAAAAGTAGTAGTTTGTTTTTTCTTGGAGACTGGTCCGAGATAAATGGGAACCAGACTGGCTGACATTTGTACCTGGTCTATGTCAAGAGCTCTTGTCTCAGTAACTAGTGAGGTTCAAAGCCAGGACCTCAGCAAGACCCAAAGTCTGACTACTCTGTAACCTGGGGGGTGGGGGGGAAGGAAGCCAAACCATTTTCTAAATTCTTTTCCCCTGATGTTCAGAGCATGTACGCCTTCCATTGGCCTTAAGAGGAGTTTCACTACTGCCTTCAGTGGAAGCAAAAGCAGGCTGTGAACAGTGTATTTTACTGTTATTACCAAATGGACTACATATATGCCACATGGAAAAGAAAAATGTTAGTGCTACAATATGTGCTGCTTAGCCTACATTACAGGCTTAGGCTGCTGCTTTCCAGTATTATGGAACAATTTGTTAAGCTATGAAATGATGAGAAGAAATTGATGAATTATTTTGCACTCAGTAACTGTAATTTAAAAAAAAAAAAATTAAGGACACGAAGCTTGAAGCACTTCATAAAGACATCTCAAGTTGTCAAGAAAAGGTGAAATAGCGCAAGGACCAAATTGTCCATCTTCTCCACTTGCAGCCAACATGTTTAGTTCTTGCAAGTACCAACCTGGATGAGTGCAGAAGGAATTATTTATGTTCAAAAGACCAACCCTCTACCAAATAATCGGGGACAACTGCATGTTTTGATATTAAATTTACTGGGAGTAATAATAGGGCCATGATGGGTCAATATAAAGTGAAATCACCTTTTGGCTTAAGCATTTGCATTTACTCTTCATTTCAAATTCATGTTGCCTTCTTAAGCCAGTCATTCCTGCACTGATTCAAAGATAGGATATATGCCAAATGCAGTTCTTTAAATATATGCAATACCAGAGATATGTAATGAGTTTAAACATAATTTATTACCAGTAGAGAGCACTCTGAGATTAGAATTAATATTGGGCTTTGCATGAGGAAAATATTATGGTTAAGCCATAAATGCAATACATGGTACAGAATTAAACCAATTAATTTTTAAGCAGGTATCATATGTACTTGCAAAAGTGGTTAGTTTATGGCAGTTGAGTCTTTAAAGATCAATGATTTGAAACTTCTGAATATAGCCTAAAAATAAAGAAAACATGGATGTATTCTTTAGTTTAACCTTCAAAGGTGTGACTACTGGACATGATACTCCTATCTTTCCCTTACCTTTTTTAGAAACAGATCTATTATAAACGGTATTTACAGTTCATGGTTTTTCCTTGTTTCTAAGCTTGAAAACTACCTTGATGAATGGTGAGTACAGAATCACATTGCTGCTTTCATTTTAGTTTGCTTAAATCATTTGTATTAATTTTCAGATTACAAACATAAAGCCTGTTTTTCATCAGTAACTTCATAGTGTTTCATTCATACAGTTGAAAGACGTAAGAAATATAAAACATTGCCAAAATCAATAAACTAAAATATTGACTTTCAATCCCGTCCTGTTTAGAATGCATTAATCTACATACTAAATCATGTCATCATTACAATTCTGTCCATCTTGCAGTTTTCATCATTTTTCTTAGCATGCCTTTTAATTACACTAATCTTTTTCTACTTGAAGGGCTTGCTTTCAAACTGATGTTTGTTTCACCCTAGAATGTAATCAATGGTGTTTGTTTTTTTTGTTTTGTTTGTTTGTTTTTAATTCTATCCTAACCAGTCCTTTGCTTGCTGGAGGGCTCTAACTTTACTACATGACCCAGTAAACAGATGGGGCTGTTAAGGATAAATCTCCAAAACCTTTAACTCCAGAGTTTAGTTCTTCTGGAGTTAAAAGCAGCTTACCTAGCCATATCAGAAGGTAGATATCCTTATGCAGTACAGTTAACTTCAGTGTTTGGAGCTGAATCTAGACAGATTTTTTTTCTCAGACTCCTGCTCTCTTATGACTGCACCTCACCTCCCGTGCGCTTCTCTTTTGCAGTTCTGTAGCTGGATGTCCATGTAGTTCCCTCTGCCAGGATGCTCTGTCATCCTCTCCCAGTTGAGCAAGAACTCTCCTGCTCTCTGCAATGAAACTCTGGACAAGGAACTGCAGGGCTCTGCTCAACCTGCCTCTTGTCTGCACAGTGCAGACATGTCAAATGAAGCTAAAGCACAGCTGAGATTTACTTCCATATACCTAACGCAAGTTCGAAACATAAATAAATGCATAGCTGAGAGGTTTATATATAGATGGTCAGGTGGTTTGGGCAAAAGAAAACATGTAGGAGCATAGCTGAATCAACAGGCATCTCGAGAGAAAGATGAAAGAGAGTAGGTGTGTGCTGTATATATTCATTAGTGTATGAACAAATAAATGCATGACCCATCCCGCTGAATGTCTAATCCAAGTCAATTCCTTTCATCACTGAAGAGTCTTTTAAGACCTCTCCAACAAAGCTAAACTTTCTTTCAACTTCACTAGGCATCAATAGAGCAATGTGGGTCTACAGGCACCTAAGTGTATAAACTTACTGATAATGACAACATCACTAAAATGGAATCATTTAGTCCTTAAAGCTGTGGAAAGTGTGCCTGGTGTGCCGAGCGCTAGTTCATGGATGTCTTTACAGCACTCTCATGGGGTAAAGGGAGATCTGGGTGTTTAATTTGCATACTTGGTGATGCTGAAAAGGTAAGGGTAATCAAGTCAAAATGACAATTTTATTTATACTGTAGTGGTCTATAGAACCCTAATGCACCAGTTAGTGGAATAGCATAGACCATAGCCATGTTAAATTGTAATTTTTTTTTTTTTTTTTTACATTTTCTGGATTTGTTTTAGGAAAAACAATTGGCAAATTGCTTAATTATATGGGGACAATGAAGTGAAGTACTAAGAGAGCGCAGTTCTAGTGAAAGAAAACATGAATGTTAGGGAAACTAACAAGGCTCTAGTTTCAGGCTGATAAGGTACACTCTGAATCAAAATTCACGGTTTGGCTCTACCACCATTTTGTACTTTGTTCCTGCGTGCCAAGGATGTACTGTGCTTGATTTTTTTTTGTCTTTGTTAAGTTGATACATACGCAAATACAAACTTAAGATAGCAAGACCTTTTTGCCTTACTGCCAAAAGGAGTGGTGGGGCAGAGATACCAAGACTGAAAATCTTACGCATTTTGTGTCCATAGTCTTGCACTAATATGCTTATTAGCATTTAGTTAGAAACCGGTTTCATCACAGTTTAAACTTTCCTTACAGAATATGCTTGGTATGCTATTTTTTAAAAATCTATACAGAGGATTAAATAGATAATTGCCAACTACTTTGGATTCCAGACTTCTTGTTTATTTATTAGTAGGCTTTCCTATTTGAATGACATAAATAACCAAGGCAGAGACCAGCTTGCAAGAGCCTATCTGGATCTTTATCACTGAACAGAAGCTGTCACTTGATGGGTGCGGTTCACTTGTTTCTTTCATGTATTTCTTGCTCCAGCGTCAGCCAAGCCTCATCCCATGAGAACTTGTGACTGCTGTTTTTCTCAGTGACTCCTTATCTAAGGTTCCAGGGTTGTCTTTTTTTAGCTCTCTTGTTGTGTTGCAATCTCTCCACAGACTCCATGAAATACAGTGCAATAGGGCAACTGGGGGCATTGTTTGACTCCATATCTTGGCTCGGATATGTTTTACCTCTCTGGTTTTGTGGGGGAATTGATAATTAAAGATGAGAGGCTTGTCACTGTAGTGTAATGTAGGAATACTTAGGAATCAGAAAGCAAATATCGCAGTACTCGAGAGGAAATGAAAGTTCAAGAATGTCCGCATTATTAATCACTTGTATTGTTTCTCTCTGTGACAAAAATAATCTGCATTTTCTATGGCTCTGCATGAATATTTACATTTAAAAAAATATCAGGGTATTCTTTTACCACAATGTCCTCTTAATGGCACTGCTGTGTTCTAGACACCTGTAGGAATCTCACTTGAGGGGAAAAAAGATTTATATCTAAATTCTCCAACAATAAAATAAGAATACCTGTTTGAAAAGATTTGCCTAAATTTGATGTGTAGTCTGTAGATTATAAATTCTTGGGCAATAGATTGCCTTTTATTCTGTGCCAGTATGATATACTAGTAGAACAATAGTGTCATTTAAGTGATTGTAGGTGAATAGGTATTGAAACCTAATATTTCAACAGCAACAGTACCCAATGTGTTTTGAAAGATGATACATAAAGGCTCTATTGCAAGTCTGTTGTTGGTAAACCATATAAAAATAAAAAATATGACACTTTGCTTGCCTGTCCTGTGCTTGCATAGAAAGAAAACACAAAGCCCTAAACCTGGAGAAAAGTGTTACAAAATAGCTAACAAGAAATAGTATGTAGTAACTTAGCTTTACCCTTGCATACGTGCATCTTAATCCAGCCTTCAGTTAAGCCTGAATATTTCCTCACTTGTAAAACAACATAAAGCTGTGCCAAACACATAATTTAATTTTAAATACAGAATATAAATTGTGCATGTTAAACAACTGTTAATGGTAGGAATTGCAGTTCAAAGCACTGGGTATCAGAAACGCAGCTTTGGAGATGTGGTAGTGGACTCAATTCTAAAGCCTGCACTAGGAGACAAACCTTGTACCTACTGGCTAAACTCAGCTAACTCCTCTGCTGCCCTTGCTCCTTTGGCGTCAGTGTCTCATTTGCAGATCACTATCATAAAAGCTTGGAGGAAAGCGGAGGAAGACGGGGAAGCAGGTAACCAAGTTGGTTCTGTGGTAAAAGCTCGTTTTCTCTCTATGTATCCATCTGAACAATGCAAGCAGCAGCACTGGCTAGCTCGAGAGATCATGCTAGGGCTGAGCTGAAGAGCAGCTGCTACACACAGCCTGCTCCTCCAGCAGCATGGAGAAAATCCAGGAAGAAACGCATGCCGGATTTATTGTAGCCGTTCCCCCACTTCCCTTCTGTGGTGTCTAGCCTTGTCAAAGATGGCCAACCCCTTTCACGGTCAATTGGCCACAAGGGAACTACTTGTCCGTGGGGAATTGTGTCCTTCTCCTTCATGTCTCTCCAACTCTCTCTCACCTATTAGCATGCCAATAAGGTTTTCTCTTTGTAGGACTATTATCTTTATGGACTGCCCCTTTTTGTATGGCCCTTCCCCCTTCCACTGGCCATACAGCCTTCTCCCTGTGCATACTTTCTCCTTCCTTCCTAAGGAGCTTCCCTAAGCAATGAATAGAAACAGGAAACCACTTACGGCCTCTTTTCCCTTCCCTTTCACTGAAAAGCATTAGGGCTTTTTACACAGTGACCTTGAAGTAACCTTCCTTTCCCAGCTCAGACTGAAGTGATGATTGGACCTTTGAGGAGGGCAAAGGTGGAAGAAAAAAAAAAAAGTGAAATAAAAAAAGAAGAAAAAATCTGGCCCGGACTGAGGAATTCAGAGAAGAAAAGGCGCGGGGGGGTGGGGGGTGGCAGAAACCCAGTTCACCTGTATAGGCTCGAGTGTCTCTGAATAGCTACCCCATGGAGGTGTGATTGCTCCGTATTATACTCTGTAGGTCAGAGTCATTGGGTGACTGAGAGCTTGCAGTCAGATACCTAGGGCTTCCTCTTCCCACAAAAGCAGTAGGGAAAGAAACAAGGTTTTTTCTTTTTTTTTTTTTAAAAAAAAACAAAACCAGAAAATTACAGGTTTTTTTTCTACAGGCCTATCTTAAAATGTTACTCCTATCAGTATCGATGGATGAGGCTTGAGTAAATTATGGCCATTTTCAGGAGTGCACACTTATCCAAAGGTGTTCAGCTTCACTTTTTCATTGAGTTCCTGCTGACAAAACTGCACCATGTAATGGCTGAGTGTCAATCACCAGCGGATGCTGTCGTGTTCAGTGGAAAGTACTGAGCAGGTCTCTAAAAGGGGGTGTTTAAAACATAAGCAGCCTCAAGGAATATGCAGTATGTGTTGCTCGTTGTGATTTTGACATTGCTTTCCTACCTTATTTACTTGTTAATTCCACCCTCTAAATTGCATCATTTAAAAACATGGTTAATAACATATTTGTTTAAAGGTTATGGTAATGAGCATGTTATACAGTGTCAGAGCAAGTCAAGTATCAACATAACAGGTTGGGTAGTTACTGTGTCTTTGTGACACTAAAAGATGATTCCCCTTATAGAGGTGAGGGCAATGCTGACTGACTTACTGAAGTCCACAGGTGTGTCTGGCAGAACTATCTTGTAAGCTTGCCTTATAATGAGTTCATCACCCTGCCATAAACATCACTTAAATACAATCTTTTCCATTTCCTACAATGTCATCCGATTGTTCTTGATTTCATGGATTTGGACACTTATCTTTTTCAGTTCTACAAGAACATGTTTTACTAGGTCTGTGAAGGCTCCCCCCTGCTTTTGCACAAACAGCTGCATTCTGGAAGCAAGGAAGGAAGGAGCGGTCCTTTTTGCCCCTACAACCACGGAGATACAAAAGCAACTGCCCTGAAAAGTTTGTAGGCAAAGTGAAATACTTCTAATTCCTCCTCCTTGCCCCTGCTGTTCTTGACTTGACAGGCAGCCTGCCCCATGCTGTTTTTATTAATTTACTCTGGATTCTTCATTGTTCTGTTGCAAGTCCTAGCTCTTTTATGATGGAACTATGGCTGACCCTGCTGAGCTGATGCTGGAGGTGGTTCTCTGTAACTGAGCCAATATACGGCTACACTCGCATCTCCTGTATGCAAGGCTCAGACCAGCACCCTAGATGTAAAAGCATGCAGGACAAAAGCTCCGATTATCTTCCTGAACTTAAATACCATCTGGGCTGTTCCCACACCTGTTAGCAGTTTGGAGAATTTATTTGAATTATTTTCAAATAAATATTTATTTTCAAATAAATTCCTTGCCTTTTGAAAGGCAAGGAATGTTCACGTTGACCATGAGGCAATCTCTTCTCTTCCCACCAAAGCTTGCATTTTTTAAAGCTGCTTCCTTCTGCGTGCTCTGTGCAGAGCAATTTGGAGAACAACTATATGTTATCTAAGATATGACAAATGGTGGATATGATAATTTCTAACTCATGAAAAGCATGAACGCCTCCCGTCTTGATGCTTTGTATTCCTTGCAGCTTTACATCTGGGTGGGTTTCCTCATTGTCACTGCATATTAAGTTCAAAACTGTAGGGATTTTTCCATTAGACTCTAAAATCTTTCTGGGTTGGTTCAGCAAGTTTTTCCCTCCTTCAGCTTTCCCAGTACCACCAAAGGTGTTTGTCCTTCTGCCCAACACACTTCCATCAGTTTGGCTAATTCAAATCCCTTATGTGGGATCCAAACAAAATAATTTTTGCTCTTTCAGTTCTAGCCAATCTAGTCTCAAGATGACACATGCCTGAAACTCTTGGTGAGCAGACCTCTCAGCATTTTACAGAGATTAATGAATTTGTCTTTGCAATGTCCCCCAGAGGCGAGAAAGCTTTGTGCAAAAAAGGAAACTGGGAATCCAGGGAGATTGATGGATTTGGTGAAGATTACAAGGGAGGTAGGGGCACAGAGGTGATGAGCTCTGACTTTTATCTCCTAGTTCTGCCCTCACATCAGGAGTCATCTTGCCAGGAAAAGCTACTGTTTCTACTCCTAATAGCAGGTTTTTTATTTAACACTGCATATAGCCTCTTTGGCTTCTTGTAGATGAAAATGAGAAACTATCTATTCCCTAAGAGGTAGATAATTTAAAGCAATAGCAAATACAGAACACAAGAGGATATACCTTTGTATTTATGGGCATCCAGGGAGAAAAGATGCAGGCAGGGACTTTTTTACCCTGAGTTCATCTTGCAAGTTGACTCATAACAGACAAAATGCTGGGGCCCAGACAGTGCAGAGAGCTACCTATATGGAGGTTACTGACTTGCTAGTTCCTTGTTTGCTATTGTAGACATTGGACCAAATGTCATATATAAGTGCAATACCTCCACTGCGATGATTTTTGTTGATGTTAAGCGTAAGGCCAAGTTCTGCTGTGCACCACACGTCCATGAGCTACTGGAAATCCAGAGATTTCTCTTCATCCCAGCGCATCAGGTTTGTCCCAGGTAGATGTTCTAGTAAATTGAAAAAGATTCCCACAGTAATACAGAGAAGCAAACCAGGTATTATTCATACATTACTGAGTGGGTTTTACTCTCACTGATTTGAAAGTGTTTTTCCCCTGGAAAGGGACTTTGTGTTTTATCAGTTCTGAGCTGTCACTGAGTTGAATACAGTTTAGTGCTCCACATAGGGAAGGAATGTGTGGTTGAAACTTATCTCTGGCTGTAATCTGTCCTGACATGTCAGTACGTCTTGTGACCGTCCTTATTTATACAACTTTTTTTTTTTTTNATTGCTTTCCATGAAGGCAGGATTAGGCCCAACTGAAATGGTCTACTTTATGGTGACCTTTTCAAATACTTCTAATTAATGACATTAGTTTTAACTTATCCTCTATCACTGATTTAAGTTAAGAATTTCATATTCCACCTTCAAGGCAAAAATATACTTAACGGTCTCTGCTGAAAGCTTTAATCAAATTTGGGTGGGATTTCCTTCTCCCCCTTTTTTTTCCCTTCTAAATATCCCTTAGGTTTTAACTTTTTGTGACTGCTCTTTTCTGGCACCTCCTGGAAATTCTTGATACTAAGTGGCAGGTTTCCGTGACATACTCTGGGCCATCTTTGCAAAGACAGAAATCTGTCAAACAAATTAAAGGCCCCACTGAATTTAAATACAGAATTTAGAAATTAGTTATGTAAAGTTCAATTCCTCCTTGGCAACTGAACCATCACAAAGATAAAAATTTCTCTGTGCATAGACATAGTGACATAAGTGACATTTGCTCTCTAGACTCTACAAGTGATTTCTCTAGTAGTGGTAACATTTCTAGTCAGATGCAATAAACTTAGGTCTACTTTATATAGTAGTAAGTCTGGTAACTTTGACAAGTAGATATGAATCTAGTTATCCTCATTTGAACATGTGATTAAGTTCCTCTGCTTTGTCCATCTAATTAAGATTTATTAAAAACAAATGAGGCCTGTGCTCAGGAACAGTTACTTCATTTCCTATGCCAGAGGCAGCTTTTCTGATGCTAGATGGGATCACTTACAATGTTGTTCATATCATCATCCCATATAGCTTTGCATGAGCCACTTCTGCAATATTAATCTCCTCTGGAATTCTGTCAGTCTTTACATTTTAGGTACTTTTATGCACAATGAATACTTCTTCCATTTATGCAATTCCTACACTTCTTATTACCTCAGGGATACAATCCACCAACACATCCCTCAGTCTCCATATTTATCGAGTTTTCTAATTCTTCTTTCTTCTATTTTGTTTTTTTCAGATTTTTTTGGTGGCGGGTGGGGTGGGGTGGGTGTTTGATTAGCTTAGTCAACTTGCCAGACTTTTTTGCAGCTTATTTTAGTGTCAGCCTGATCCAGATGGAGCTTTCATTTACTGGCTCTGCTGTCCAGCACGGTTAATTTCTCAACCACAGACTCTATGCTGTTTTCAACTAAGATTATAGATTTTTCTTTCTTTTTTTTTTTTTTTTAAGTGAGTGCCTCTTGCCATGAAGTACTGCTGTACATTCCCTCCAGCTGTCTTGTGGTTTGTCCCCATGCCCTACTGTTGCTCCCTCTAAAAAAGGCACAAGAAAATTGGGTTGTGCTCCTTCTGCCAGAGTGAGGAGCAAAAAAGCAAGCATCAACTACTTTGATTTCATGCTTCCCTTCAGTTCTGTCTCCCTTACATTTCCTTCTCTTTGTTGTTCATTTATCACCTGTGTTGTTTGGTATTTTAGTTTTTCAAATGCGTCTCGTGACAGGAATGAAAAATGTGTTTTCCGAGCACAGCCAAAGCTGAAGGCAGCTGCGCAGATACCTCCTCAGCCGCTGCACATACAGGAGCAAGGCAAAGCTGTCACTCGGGCTTCCCCCTGCTCCCGCTCGCTCCTCTTGCCCCAGACACTTTGGGGGGAGCTGGGGGGGC
>VXAL01018528.1:166284-206610 GCA_013399475.1 Chauna torquata
GGCCGAGGTGCTGAAGCGGGGCCGCGGGAGAGGGCCCGGGGGAGCCGCAGTCGGCGTCCGCGCCGCGCTGGGAGAGGGAGGGGCGCGGCCGCTGAGCGTTAAATCGCTTCGCGTCATGGGCACGCGTACAGGTTCTACTGTATTTTCTTAACGTGCTTAGGGAGGCTCTCCCTGCGTAAGAAGAACAGGTAACTCACTAGTAAAGGTTTTACTGAAGTTTTTCAGCATTAGTGAAATGACTTTTTTTTTTTCTCCAAAGATGTGTCTTTAAAAACTTAAAGCATATGAAGATATTCAAAACATGCAGCATCGTAACTGACTATGAAATAGATCTAAGCAGTTGCTTTCGGAAACCATTTATTGTATATATGGTACCCTATTTTTTTTTTTTTTCCAAGTATCAGAATATATATTCACTATTTGTGCTAATATCTGTACAAATCAGAAACCTAGCAGTAGGAAGTACCCAGCTGGATCTTCTCTTGCCACATGAAACAGTCCTACCATCACACCTGATCAGAGTGCAGTGATCTTGTAGGTGCTTAGGGTCACAAAATAATTCCATAATACTTTGGGACAAGAACTTAACATCCTAAACTATGATGAACATTCAGAAGAACACTGATCCATCAATCATATATGTGCTGTATAACTGGGCCTTTCAATCCAAGAAGTTAAACATTGCTTACCAACATTTAATTTACACATTTCTCTGCCAGCCTGAGACATTGGTATTAATACACTGATCTTGCATGAAGTTATGATGGTGACAGAATGATGACACAATGACCTCTTTGTCAAGCAGTGGTGCTAGAGGAGTTAAACACCTCTATTTCACCCCAATCTTAGGTAGTACTGCCCAATTACTTTAAAATACACCACCTGTGACCACAGTACATTAGTAGCAAAATAGGAAATAGAAGCTGGACTCTGAGATTCTTCTGCTTTACTAATTGCATTTTCACTTCATCATAAAGAATGTGCATAAGGGAGCTGTAACTTCCCCAGTCTAGCCAATAATTTTTTATTCTTGATGAGTGTATTTATTCAGCTATGATTCTGTCCTGAGCTTTTGTAATTTTATTTATTGCTATGCTTATTTGTAAAAATGAGAAAATCAATAGAGTATTGGGGGAGGGTAGTGAAAGAAAAAGTAAAAAAAATCACTCAGAAGAACTACAATAAATTTACTGCTAGATAGAAAACTCCAGAGACAAAAAGTAGATAAATGCCTGATGATAAACACTGAAGGCAAAATCTGAATCACTCATTGATTCATCATG
The DNA here is from genome assembly GCA_013399475.1 of Chauna torquata. Taxonomy (NCBI): domain Eukaryota; kingdom Metazoa; phylum Chordata; class Aves; order Anseriformes; family Anhimidae; genus Chauna; species Chauna torquata. The sequence continues at coordinate 167,568 of VXAL01018528.1, forward strand.
TCTTTTCTTCAGTACTTATAGAGCCAAACAAATAAGATAAAAGGAAGAGATAATCCCAGCAGCCTAATGAGAATTTTACAGTCACCAGACCTACCTTCTGAGGACTTAACACAGCAATCTGCTCCAAAAATTTGTATTTAATAATGGACTAAAGGGTGTTGTGGACTCATCTGAGCATTAGATTAGCTTAGCTGTCTTGCGAAACCTCATAATTTGTAGCCTGAGCTAACTCTATCGTTTTGGGGGGTTTATTTATTTATTTACTTGGTTGATTGGTTGGTTTTTGTTGTCATTATTAGTTTTTTTTTGTCTTATTTCTTTCAGAAATTAGGCGATCTGGTCATGTCATGGAGCGCTCCTTCCATTCTCCTATTACCTGGGTGTGTTGATTATTCTAATGAAATAGAATAGAAACACAGAGACCTCCATGAGATATAGTTACAAGTTTCATTAAAGTACATGGTGAGGAAGACCATGATGATTAGCTCACTTAAGCTGGATATGGATTATCAGTTTCACTGCCACAATTTCCTGAAAGGAGAGGGATGTGAATGCCCCATTCCTTGATGAGGTGTCATCTGTCTAAGGATGACAAATCCACAGGAAGTCAGTCTTTGTTAGTTCTGCTAAACTAACAGTTACAGTACTGTTTGGGAAGATGCGCGTGTATTATTTTTCACTGTTTTGTTAAGAGAGGAACTTGTGTATTTTAAAACTAGTCATTTAGGCACTCATATTTTTCAAGAAGGCAAAAAGTCAATATTTATTTGTACACACAGGTTTGCATTCCTTTTTACTCAGGTGGCATATATGGACATCGAAGGAGTAGACGATCCTTGGCCCAAATAGCTTCAGACTGCAAAGACTGACAGCCAAAGTAAAGAGGAAAGGATAAGACTCCGAGATGTATAACCACTATGGTAACTGGCAAAGTTCTGCTGGTGTTTATTGTTTGCAGTGGAGCACTGCCAAGTTAAGGCTTTTGCTTGTGAACAAAAAATGGAAAAAAAATATTACTGGCTGGTGCAGAAGTGGGACTTTCCAAGACAAAGAACACTGAAAATACTTGACTGAAGTCCTCAATACTGTAAATCTTTTCATAGCTCTTCCATTGCAGTTCTACTGGTTTCAGTCCCTTGCAGTGCATTCTCTTTTTCCCAAGTCCTTACAGAGTATCTCTTAGGTGCTTGAAAAATAATGATAGGTGCTTCTGAGCAGCACTGGTAAGCAGAAATGGCTTCTGCTGTAGCTCTGTGTAATGTGCTGCCCCGGTGGCTTCACTGTGGACTGGTACATTCTCACGGGTCCTGAACTGAAGGAGTGTAAGAGGAAGGCCTATCAATTTCTCTAGAAAGGGTACTGTTTTGCATGGAATAGTTGGTAACATTGAGCAAACCTATTGGTCTCCCAGGGATTTCTTTTTTTTTTTTTCCTTTATTCTTCTCATATTCTTTTTCCTATTATCTGTGCTTGGCTTTTATATAATAAACTGTTACCAGTTTAGGTACTGGATCTAACAGATTGCTTATTTTCCTTGCTTATGCACCCTAATTCTACAGCTTAACCAAAGCAGCTCTTACTTTCCACAAGATTTAAATTGGATTTTTATTCAACAGCAAAATAATTTAGAGGGTTTCTTTAATCTCTGCTACTCTGGCTCATTAAGTGCAAAAGAATTGTCACTACCACTCACTCGCATTGAAAAAACAGCCTGTAGTAACTTTGCATATAGCTTGAAGGCTGCTTTTGTTCACAAAAATTAGTTTACGTTTAGCCTATATAAGTTATTCCCCTAGATACCGTGTCCCAGACAGCCTGGTATTCAAGAGTCCTTGCAAATACAGAAGAATACCACCAAAGACTCTCTACAAAGACCTCATTGTATGACTAAAAGGATTTCCTGTGAATAAGAGCTACACATGGACTTAACACTGCTGGGAGCAAGAGCATACAAGGAGAAACCAACTACACAGCGAAGCCAAGACATTACTGTTTTTTAATGATTTCTTTGTAGATGGGGAGAAGAGGTCTTTTCCCAAGGAGCTCATGATAATACAGCGTAGCCAAGAACACAAGGGAGAATGTTGTATGGAAGGAAAAAAAGGAGCCTTGAAGGAAGAGAGGAAGCTCTGAGCTTTCTCTCACTTTCTGTTCTTTTCTGTTCATTTAGATGAGGTGTGAATGTAACTGATAGGCAGTGCACACTGCCTCTTCTGCAGAAAGGGTTTGCAGTGGGATATAATGACTTCTCAGTCCTACATTACGGTGCCAATTCAAAGGGGTAGCAGAGCACAACTTAAAGTAACATCACTCTCAAGGCAAATGCCATAGGACTGCTCACTGGAGCACAGAAAATGAATGCCTATAAAGAATATCTAGTAACTGTTTCCAGAACTGCATGGAAAGTGGTAAGTATTTTACACATACATTTTCTTCAGAAATTAAAAAACAATCAGCACAAATGGGAATAGAAATAAGAAAGGAAAAATGTAGAAACTTAGGAGCAGGTGTTGATTTTGTTATGTTAAACTTAAGAATGTCTTTCCACAGGAAAAATAAAAGCCATTTATCTGAAGCATGTTTTCTCATATTAATATCCTCTTACCTTTGGATAGCTTTAAATAAACTCACATTTGTATTGACAGGGAATTTCATTATTATCATATGTCAGTGCAAAGCAGGAGTAACTTCAGCACGAAAATCCGTAACAGAGAGGAGATTTTGGAGTTAGCCTTTCTCACATGAAATATTGCTAAGCTTACGCAATTTTGGAAAGAATTCATCCTCAGTTGAATGTATCTCAGATGGTAGAGGGGAATTGATGCTCTTTCTGTAGTGTTTTTAACACGAAATAAAAATTAGTGTTGTATACCCTGTGCAATACAGGCTTAATTGCTCAGTTCCATGAATAAGGTTGGCTGAGAGATGGTTTCTTATCCAGAGAGTATCTCAGAGTAGTCTATTGCTCCTGAAGTACAACAGGATCTGATATTCACTTTACTGATTAAAGATGTAGAGCAGTGGGCTTGGTTGTGCTACTGTTGCCTTCTCTCTTTGCAACAGAACGTAAAAACAATGGTTTTGCTTCAGACCAAAGGCCAGCTTAAATTTTATCCTATTTCTGACCACAAAAAGTAGGAGATACTTAGGTCATGGATGAGAACAACTGCACTGTACTCTGTCATTTTTAACAGCACTGCACTGTGGAAGCTCCATGAAAGAGAGGGCAGTGTCTACTAGCTTGGATTTTGACCAGCTCTCCATTGCTGATCCGTAGGATCTTCACCTCAGTTTTATCTCTAAAATGTATTTGGCTAGAGCTAGCTCAGGAGCTGGACATTTAAGTACTTCTGCAGTATAGAAAACCAACCTTAGTTACCTGTATCTTTCTGAGATATTTATTCCAGGCTGCACTTCACTAGTTGGTGAGGAGATTTCCATGGTGCTTAGAAAGGAAGAGACACTCTGAGGAAGCCTACTTCTTCTCTGTTAGATTAAAGGTAGGACTGTCAGGCCTTTGCATACCTTTCTGTACTTTTCTGTTTTATCTAATGACATCTTGTTCATGTTTTCTTTTCCCTAAAGCCTTAGTGATGAATCTTGTAGCAGTTGGACCAACCTGATTACATCAGCGTGGTTCAGCATGTAATCTTGCTCTTTCTTTTTCCTTGACCTTTCCACCTCTTTCCTCCATGCATTCAGCCTCCCATTTTTATAAGAAAAACCAAAAGCTACTTGTACTCTAATCAAAGTGACCTTGGAGTCTCAGTTGGTGAGAAACTACCTCATTTTGCATTCTAAGCCATAATTAGTGTCAGTCAATGTCAATGGCACGAGAAACAGTTACACGCAAGAAAGGTCAGGGACTGACTGTTCCTTCAGCTGAGAGCACAATGGGGCAGCTAGGTGTCCCCTAACTGAAATTGGTGTATATGAGTAATCTAACAGGATACTCGACCTCACCATGTAGTTGCCAGGTACAATTTCAGATCGTAGTTTTTTCACTTTACAGTATTAGTTTTGATAACCATGCAGAGACAGATGGCATTTTGTCGGCTTTCCAAAGCAGAGGAATAATTTGCTGAGCTGTAGCTACTGTAATGAGAAGCCAAGTAAGTTGAAGATGAGGTAAAACCAAAGCATCTGTTGGTCCTTGTGTGCCAACTTTTAGATGCTGCAGACAAACTAATATTTCCACACAAAAAAGTAGTGACTGTCATAGATTTGTGTAAAAAAGATGGCGTTCAATAACAATGCCACAACAGATGTCGTTGAGTCCATGCTTGATTTTTACTACCGCTCTGTGCGTTTTTGGAAGAGATGCTTGCTCTGCACAGCTTGTATGGAGTATGTTCATTATAAAATTTTATTTTTCAGGAAACAATGAGATGGAAAATTTGCAGCTAATCTGATATTGTCCTTCTTTATCACGCTTCTTTAGTGGTTAGGGGGGAAGAGTTTATTCTTGTTTGATTCCTTTTCAATCCTTTTTATGTGAGAGAAGTGCCTATACTTATAACTATATACAGTATATAATATAAAAATCTCAAGAGCTCTCTATTAAAATACAATGAAAAATTTGAGGTTACTTGCTGGAAAGTGTAATATTGGATAGTGCATGTGTCACGGAAAATGTGTAATTATATCTTCTCCATTCAAAGAAATCCTTCTCTTCACCTTAATCCTATTCTTTCTCATCTTCTTTGATGAGAGAGAACAATGTTTCAAAAGTTCTCCTTTAAGAGCAAAGCTTGTAAAAGAAACCCATGGAATACTATAGCCTACTTGACTCTTTCTCCTTGGTAATAGATGTGGCAATTTAATAAAAGCAGCTTCTATCTAGGTCAAAATTATTTGAGGCATGCATACTTCACCTAATATATATATATATATATTAAATTTCCTGCTATGATGTGGTATATACACACAGTCTGCACTATGTGTTGCAAGTGTGAGGGGACCAGTGGGAGTGGGTGAAGGGGAGCACTTACTCCTCAAAGGTGGGGACCTGACCAAATCTAAGCATACATGTCCAAGCCCTTCTCAGAAAGGGAAGCAGCAGATCCATGGGACAGCAAGACGGAGGCTGAGGAGGAAACAACAGCAGCTGGGAGACTGTAGAGAAGGGAAGCAGGCTCCCCCAGGCACCAGAAACTCCCACGGCAGGCCTGTGTGTGGTTGGGTATAAACTGCAAACTGTGTTTGCAACAAAGGGATCCGAAGCTATACAGCTGCTTACTTTTATTGCACTCCTGCTGCTTTTCATTTGTTGGTTGTGAACAGTGGTGCCAATGTTGCTTTGCAGGGGTGGGGAGGAGGGAACGCAGGTGTAGCATGGTATTCAGCAGGTTGCCTCGCTCCCAGGAACCAGCACTGGCCTGCTCTTGCCAAAGTCTCTCAGTAAGACTGAACCATAGTCAAGAGTTAGAAGTCCATTCTGAGGCAAAAAATGTCATCAGGTAAACTGGACAGAGGTTGAATTTGAGAGGAAAAGAGAGAACGTGTTGATTAAAGAAACACATAGCAGTACCTGATTGATTCTTTTTGCTACCTAAAGCCCAGGGGTAAGGAAGAGTGAAACCCTGAGATTTTATTATAAAGTGCTTTCACCATGGGTTAGCAGATGCTCTCAGCCAAGGGAGTACTCTTAGACCTTGCCAATTCTTCAAAACACTTTCATCTGCCAACCAGCATTACCTCTGCCTTATCCATGCTGAACTGAAGTCTAACATGCTTTCATGCAGTACCTGATTTTTGCCAAGTATTGTAAGAGCAGACATTTTTCTCATAGTGGATTTAATTCACTGACTTTCTATCCATTTCATAGCTTTCAAAAGGGCGCTTAAAACACATCATTAGAAACTAACATTTCCATATTTTATACAATTATCATTGAGTTTAAATTGATTTCCCTAATAGAGATCTGCTATTTTCAAAATTCCACTGTCTCTGGTTTTATGGTGCATTTCAGAGACTGTTTATGCATTGTACCTCTTACGTATTCTTTCACTACATTTTTTTCCTCATTTGTGTGAAATGCAATCTCATATTGCTGGGTATTTAACCAAACCTTCCTAAGGACTGTGTTCAGTAGTAAATATTAATACACAGGAAGTTTACTGAAGTGCAAGAGTGGAATAAATATATCTGAGCTAAACAGAGGGAAGAAAAGCATCTAGCTTTTTACTGCTGCACACGTAGAGGAAAATCTGTCTCATTCCATGTCCTTTTTTTTTTTTTTTGGTGAAAGTTCATTTATTCAATATACTGTCTATGAGAACTTTGTTTCCTCCCAGATAATCCAAGCAAAAATCTTCATTTGATAAAAGAGGTGCTGATGGTATCTTTGTATGATATTCTTGGAGACAGTTTGGGGTTCTTTACAGTAATTAGTTTTTAAATGTTTGTATATGGCTAGAAATCACAGCAGCTTATAAAATTTGTGTCTTTGCAACACAAAAATTGAAGTTAAATAGGAAGATATGTAGGGGTGTTCATAGCAGCCTAGGAGAAGAAATGGCGCTGTGTCTTGAGATGCAACAATCCTGAGTTTGGCTCCCAAGCTGACCAAGGACTTCTTGCAGAATATTCAACTTAATATTTATTTTGTCTTTGACTTTACCTCCCTGTTTGTATGTTGTGATTTTTTGGGGTGTGTGTGTTTTAATTGGTGAGTGGTTCATATTTTTCCTTCTGGCACAATGAGAGGCTTAAAAACCATTGAAAGTTCTGAAAGACTTGAATCCAATAGCAAAGACCAAGGCTGTACCATAACAAAATGCCTTGCAACCTCAATCTTCCTGGAATTATCAACATTGCAGGTCAATTCTAAAAACAAAAACTAAAGACATAAAGGCAAAGACATCAGAATTAGATTATCATGCTGAAAATAAGTGGTAGTAATTGGAATCTTGAATAAAAAATTCTAGCAAATCAAAATACAGATTTAAAATTTGCAAGTTTAATTGGTGTAAGAATATTTTCAGAAGACAAGAAGATGAGCACATAAATATCATACTTTAAATTTGGTGTCATTAAAGATGATCCAAGAAGCTAATTTAATTTTGTTCTGCATCGCTCTCCTTAAGTACTATTTTGCTTTAACATTGAGCAATATAATACTTTAATAGATGACTACACTTTTGGTATATCATAGATTACATTTGTTAGAATAATGTTCTGATGAGCCACTTGTGCAGTGCCAGCTTGAAGTAGATTTAATCTTTTTTTCTTGAACTCTGTTATTTTTCTGCACATTCTATGTGCTGTAGATTCCACTGACCCCTGTTTGCTAATGATACATTTTATTAGTGCCAGTTAGAATAAATTGGTCTGTTAGGTTTAGAGCAAAGATGTTAATGATGTTTTCAACCTTAACACAATGAATATCATGCAAATCACTATGCATAGACTTCATAATACAGGGTCAATTCAATCTCTGCAGTTTCAGCAATTTGTGAGTTTGGTGCAAATTTTTATTAGAATACCATTCATAAACCATTTTGTCATCCAGGATGAATTATTTCCTCTTTCAGTTGATGACTGTCAGTCAGAGAAGCATTCTTTGCACCAACGACTAGTTTTTAAAAAAAAAAAAAGTTTGGGCTTTTAGTTATCGGCTTCAGTTATGGAGTTATGGGCTCCAGTGGGCTCCATTTATGGAGCTCCAGTGATCTTCTCTTTGCTTCTGAAGGTGCTTGCACTCCTACTAATGCAATCACTTGTAAGAGGAAAAAGAGTAAAATCTAGCTGTCTCTCCATGTATTCATGCAGCTGAGCAGTGATGTATGAGGATGGGGACTGGGGCACTGGGCCCACATCTTGCATTACTCTACTTAACTCAGTGAAATTATCTTGAAGCTGATACAAATGCATATATACCATGAAAATTTTGCCCATAGATTTAAAGGCTTAAAATAAAAAGAGGAGCTCTCTTTTTGTTTTTGTTTTTTAATAAAAAGTGAATCTTGTGTAAAGTATTAATTCGGTTGCTAATTCTTCCCAACAAAATAAGATTTAACTCATATCAGGTATTTCTTTTTCCTAGTGGACTAAGCTGGTTTTATTGGCACTGCAGGGAGGTGCCATTGCATCTGGCAGCTAATGAGTTAATGGCCTGAAGGACCAAAGCAAAGCATTAGGCTATTCCAAAGTACTGGACCTAATTGTCAGCTGTTGCAAATGGACGTCAGACAAGTCATTTTTGTTGAGTGATGTCTGATCCGTAGGTTGCAGTTCTACTGTTTAGGAACATTCTAGTAATCATTTTTTCCAGTTCCAGGTGTGTAGTTCATGGCTTTCATATGAAGTGTATTTAGCCAGGAAGCAGGCTAATTTCTGGCATCTCCTCTCATTTCATACTTCCTTCTGGAGACTGTGCTAGGTGGACTGTCTCTCTGGCTCATTCTTGTTGTGGTTTAGCCCTGGCAGGCAGCTAAGTGCCACACAGCCACTCGCTCACTCTCCCCAGGTGAGATGGGGGTGAGAATCAGAAACATAAAAGTGCCAGAACTCGTGGCTTGAGATAAAGACAGTTTACTAGGTAAAGCAAAAGCCGAATGTGCAAGCAAAGCAAAACAAGGAATTCATTTGTTACCTACCATGGGCAGGCAGGTGTTCAGCCACTTCCAGGAAAGCAGGGCTCATCACATGTAATGGTTTCTTGGGAAGACAAACGCCATCACTCTGAACGTCCCCCTCTTCATCCTTCTTTCCCCCAGCTTTTAGTGCTGAGCATGATGCCACATGGTATGGGACATCCCTTTAGTCAGTCTGGGTCAGCTGTCCTGGCTGTGTCCTCTCCCAGCTCCTTGTGCACCCCCAGCCTCCTTGCTGGCAGGGCAGCATGAGAAGCAAAAAACTCCTTGGCTCTATGTAAATGCTGCTCCGCAAAAACTAAAATCATCATAAAAATAGTGTGCTATCACCACTATTTTCATCAAAAATCCAAAACACAGCATTGTGTGAGCCTCTACAAAGAAAATTAACTCTGTCTTAGCCAAAACCATGACAACTCTTCCTCCCTTAATCTCCCCTTCTGACTTGACGGAGCCATAATCTCCAAAGCACAGAGGATATTTTTAGATTTTCAGAGTTTATTTGGACCTAAGAATTATGTAGGTGTGCACTTCATGCTCATTACTTTGAGATAACACAGAAACGTGCTCTCATGGCTAAAGGCCAACAGCCTCCTGGGCTGCACAAGAAAGAGTGTTCCTAGCAGCTCAAGAGGGGTGATTTTCCCATCCACTCAGTACTGGTGAGGCCACATCTGTGAGTCCAGGTCTGGGCGCTGGTACAAGAAATATGTGGAGTTATTGGATAGAGTGTAGCAAAGGGCCATGAAGATGACGAAGGGTTTGGAGCATCTATCATATAAGGAGAGGCTGAGAGAGCTGGGGCTGTTCAGCTTGCAGAAGAGGAGGCTCAGGGGGACCTTAGTAGTCTGCATAAATACCTGATAGAAGAGTAAACAAGACGGAGCCAGAATCTTTTNTTAGTTATCGGCTTCAGTTATGGAGTTATGGGCTCCAGTGGGCTCCATTTATGGAGCTCCAGTGATCTTCTCTTTGCTTCTGAAGGTGCTTGCACTCCTACTAATGCAATCACTTGTAAGAGGAAAAAGAGTAAAATCTAGCTGTCTCTCCATGTATTCATGCAGCTGAGCAGTGATGTATGAGGATGGGGACTGGGGCACTGGGCCCACATCTTGCATTACTCTACTTAACTCAGTGAAATTATCTTGAAGCTGATACAAATGCATATATACCATGAAAATTTTGCCCATAGATTTAAAGGCTTAAAATAAAAAGAGGAGCTCTCTTTTTGTTTTTGTTTTTTAATAAAAAGTGAATCTTGTGTAAAGTATTAATTCGGTTGCTAATTCTTCCCAACAAAATAAGATTTAACTCATATCAGGTATTTCTTTTTCCTAGTGGACTAAGCTGGTTTTATTGGCACTGCAGGGAGGTGCCATTGCATCTGGCAGCTAATGAGTTAATGGCCTGAAGGACCAAAGCAAAGCATTAGGCTATTCCAAAGTACTGGACCTAATTGTCAGCTGTTGCAAATGGACGTCAGACAAGTCATTTTTGTTGAGTGATGTCTGATCCGTAGGTTGCAGTTCTACTGTTTAGGAACATTCTAGTAATCATTTTTTCCAGTTCCAGGTGTGTAGTTCATGGCTTTCATATGAAGTGTATTTAGCCGGGAAGCAGGCTAATTTCTGGCATCTCCTCTCATTTCATACTTCCTTCTGGAGACTGTGCTAGGTGGACTGTCTCTCTGGCTCATTCTTGTTGTGGTTTAGCCCTGGCAGGCAGCTAAGTGCCACACAGCCACTCGCTCACTCTCCCCAGGTGAGATGGGGGTGAGAATCAGAAACATAAAAGTGCCAGAACTCGTGGCTTGAGATAAAGACAGTTTACTAGGTAAAGCAAAAGCCGAATGTGCAAGCAAAGCAAAACAAGGAATTCATTTGTTACCTACCATGGGCAGGCAGGTGTTCAGCCACTTCCAGGAAAGCAGGGCTCATCACATGTAATGGTTTCTTGGGAAGACAAACGCCATCACTCTGAACGTCCCCCTCTTCATCCTTCTTTCCCCCAGCTTTTAGTGCTGAGCATGATGCCACATGGTATGGGACATCCCTTTAGTCAGTCTGGGTCAGCTGTCCTGGCTGTGTCCTCTCCCAGCTCCTTGTGCACCCCCAGCCTCCTTGCTGGCAGGGCAGCATGAGAAGCAAAAAACTCCTTGGCTCTATGTAAACGCTGCTCCGCAAAAACTAAAATCATCATAAAAATAGTGTGCTATCACCACTATTTTCATCAAAAATCCAAAACACAGCATTGTGTGAGCCTCTACAAAGAAAATTAACTCTGTCTTAGCCAAAACCATGACAACTCTTCCTCCCTTAATCTCCCCTTCTGACTTGACGGAGCCATAATCTCCAAAGCACAGAGGATATTTTTAGATTTTCAGAGTTTATTTGGACCTAAGAATTATGTAGGTGTGCACTTCATGCTCATTACTTTGAGATAACACAGAAACGTGCTCTCATGGCTAAAGGCCAACAGCCTCCTGGGCTGCACAAGAAAGAGTGTTCCTAGCAGCTCAAGAGGGGTGATTTTCCCATCCACTCAGTACTGGTGAGGCCACATCTGTGAGTCCAGGTCTGGGCGCTGGTACAAGAAATATGTGGAGTTATTGGATAGAGTGTAGCAAAGGGCCATGAAGATGACGAAGGGTTTGGAGCATCTATCATATAAGGAGAGGCTGAGAGAGCTGGGGCTGTTCAGCTTGCAGAAGAGGAGGCTCAGGGGGACCTTAGTAGTCTGCATAAATACCTGATAGAAGAGTAAACAAGACGGAGCCAGAATCTTTTCAGCGGTGCTCAGTGACAGGACAAGAGGCAATGGGTACAAACTGAAATACAGGAAATTTCATTCAAACTTAAGAAAAAACTTTTTTTACTGTGAGGGTGGTCAAACACAGAACAGATTGCTCAGAGAGGCTGCGGAGTCTCCATCCTTGGAGATAAAACCTGGCTGGATGTGGCCCTGGGCAGTCTGCTCCAGCTGATCTTGCTCTGAGCAGGGGGTTAGACTGGCCAATCTCCAGGGGTATCTTCCTACCTCAGCCATCCTGTGATGAGACCCCAGCCTCTGATACTTTAAGTTTGTTGCAAATGCAATGCTAGATCTCTGGCATCCTATCTGCTTTCATGCCCATCTGCTAGAATGGCATTATGCCCACTCAGAAGGTGCTATGCCAGTTTCAACAAGGCACAGGTGCCAACCAAACATAGATTTAGAAAGATACCCTGCAGAAGATCCTCCTGGTAGTAAGTAATGCCAAATTAGGCCCACATGCTTCATTACGAGGGATCACATCTGTTGAGGCTTGTGGGCATTGTACCATCAATTACAGGCTTTATCCTCTCTTTCTTTTTCCTGAAAGCTTTAGTGAATGGAAAGCAAAATTTATGAGCCAATCAAGGGCCTTGAGAAAATCTGGGTTTTTCCCTAGTGACCTCTATCTTCAAATCTCAACTTTCAAACTGCTTGTGTTTATATCCCTCTGTTAGACATACTTCAGTATACAATAGAATTGTTTGTGAAGGCAACAAAAGACTGAAAACAATATTCTTTCTTGTCATTTAATGCCATGAGAGAAGGATTATGTGCAATTCATTTGATACCTCTCAGACCTTGAAGCACTTTTTGCACCTGTACCTTCATTTAGTACAAGAAAATACACTACTTGGTTGTTACATTATCTGTCCGCAAGTTTCACCAAGAGATCACAAGGCTCAATCTGCTGGCCACCATGGTACCGGTTTTATGTTGTCTATTGTTGTGAGTGAGATCTGAAGAGATTATACTGCTCAAGTCACACTATGAGAAGAACTGATGACAAAGGAAGAACTATTACATCCTCTTGCTTCAAGAAAATGGGCACTGTGTGGGAAAAGACTAGTAGTGGCAAAGTGCTTAGTGCTGCCCAGCTCAATTGGGAGCAATTATCTGTGCCTGTGGTAGTGTGTGGGATATTTGTCCTTCGTGTCGCATAGACTAACTTGGGAGCTTGCTATGCCAGAAAGACATTTCCTGAATTTTGTCGTTGTTGGCCCTGAGTTAGCTTGACCACTGCTTATTGGGTTTCCTCCAGGATCTCCCTAAACTAGAGGCTGTGATTTAACATTACTCAGTCCTGCTTAAATTATTTAACTAATCTTAGAGTGGGGGTGAATTATGCAATACAAGAAACTGTCTAGAGCAGAGCAGTCTAGATAACATGTTTCATTTTTTACCTTAGGGGGTAGTTAGGGGGAAGAACACACTGCTTTTTACCTGTCTACACCTCATATGTACCCTTATGGGAATTGTCCTACATTAATTGGCAGTCAGCTTAATTTGAGTTATACCAACAGTAAAAGCACAAGCCCAAACAAAGCCCCGTGGTCTGTCAGTGTGTGCTTGTTCCTAGTTCAACCAGGAAGCTTGCAAGGAAAGGCAGCTCTGCCTCCCACCCGCTGCCTGCACAGGCAGCCCCTACCAGCAGCATGGGGGCACCCTGGAGGCCCAGGCATTGAGCTCCGAGTGCCATCGTGTTGTTCTAACTGTGCCTCCTGCCGCTTCAGCTGATGGACAAACCAGCTGTAGCGCAGGCAAATAATATAAAGCATCATAATTTTGATGGTGTTTATTCCACGTTTACATCATTAAGAGAAATATGTTTTAAAATATTGTTGAGTCCTACAGACTGAATTTTATTCTCATAATGATACAAATATTGATATCCAAACAGTCCATTGTTTATGCACCATTAAGTAATCTGCTTGCGGCCTTTTCCCACATCTTTCCTTCTGAACCTGGAGAACATGCGCTGTCATATGGTTTGCCTATTTATTCTTTAAAAGTTAAAACAATAAAAATAGCACAGCAGGGTCTTGTCCATAAGCAATGGAAACATTGCTCTAAATTCAGTACTATTTCTGTTTTTATTATGTGATCGTTTCTTTGTTGTTAATCACTTGCCCTACTTAATTCATTCATTATACTCGAAAGCTTTGAGATTAAACCCCCAGGCAGGATAGCTTCATATGAATCCTTTCTTTTTTATCTGTTCCAAGTTAGATTAAGTCTAGGTCCTGTTTAATGAGGTGCCACTTGCTGGCTTTTCATGCAGAAAGAATTCCTCATACTCAGCGGTATGTATATACCATATAAATTATAAAATATTTTACATTTTTTTTGAATTTCTATCTAATGTGTCCTGCAGAAGACACTATTATTACAAGTTTCCTGGGATATGAGTGGTTGGCTATTTCTGATTTGATTTTTTTTTTCTTTGTGATGAATCTTACCGTTCATTTTTGCTTGATTTCATTTTTATTTTAAGTTATGTAATCCCATAGCAATTTTGTTATCAACAACAGTGAGAAGACTTCTTATTTGTCTCTGCCTTCACTTAGGAACTCAGTTGTTGGAACGCCTCCACATGCCGTACAATGTTTAATGGTCTGCCCATGCCTACTAATGCTTCTGTACTTATGGCCTTTTAGGGCCAATGTGGCTAAGGCATGGGAAGATTTATGGTCAACAATAGCTAAGGGAGTGCGATAGGTCTCTTGCTCCACAGTCTGAGTGACGAAGTACTTTTTATGACCATGTTGACTGGAGTTAGGCTTCAACGTGGGTCTGAGGCTGGAATTCATATCTGTGGATCTTTACTGAGATGGGTTTGTTGCACTCCTGTTGGGCTCCTTTGCAGCCTCTATCCTGTAGTTAACAAATCTGTTCCATATTGGCAGATTCCTGATGTTAATGGGTCTTCCTCTAGGTTCATAGATCTGCTTGTACCGATCCAGCTTTGACTGGTGACTCCATGCTGGACTTACATCCCTGTTCTTGGCTTCTGCACATTCTTTCCAATATCAAAAAACTGTTTAGTTGAAAAAGTACAGCCATGTGCAGCCCTAATGCCATCCCCTATCTGTATGTTCACATGTTACAGATGGCATTTTTCTTTATGCTAACTATGAATGTTAGTATATACAAGGAGAGTCTGGCTATGCTGCCAAAACCCACCTTTCTGAAATCTGGGGACATGTCTGTTTTGTACATATTTTCTTTTAAATACAGGGAAGCAGCCAGCAAAAACGGAGTTCAGCTATATTTGTAAAAGCCTGCTACAGATAAGTAGTTGGTTATGTTAGCAATTAAACAGTAGCTTTGTCCTGCTGAGAGAAAGTGATCACAAAGAGTCTCTGTTGTGAAAAGGCTTCTCTGAAGCCTTTCCCTTTCCTTGCCCTGACACTTGAAACTGAATGCCTTGCAAAAATGGGAGGCAGCAATGATGTCCAGGAAGGACCATCTTCCATGATCTCTGGAGAGTTTTTGTCCTCACTTTTGCCTGCTGAGTTTAGGAGCTTGGATACCTTACACCAAAATAAAGCTGCTCTTAAAAGGTTATTCAAGTTATGGTAGTCATGCTGAATTAAGAATTAGTTATGCTGAACTAGTTATGTTGAATTAAGCCAATTTAAGAAATGTTTTTATGGAATTTCTGAATGCTCCTGCCCATTTATTGGGAAGATATACTGTAATCCTCAGTCTGGGTTTCTGGTGATTCTTTAACAGTTCATCTGGACAAATGTTGTCAGTTATACAAGGTCTTGGCTTTAGGCCCTTCTTCAGTACTAGTTTGCCCTGAGCTGTTGTGAGGCTCTTGCAAGAACTCTTCTCAACACCTCTGCGTAAGTGGAAAGCATGGCTTGCTCTGTGTGCCTCCTGCATTCTTCTATCTTGACATGCTTCTTGACACAAAGTCTTGGATTATTTCACCTGAAGGACAGTTGAGAGTCCAATATTAAGGAATTATTATACTGCAAAAATAATAACAAATGAACTGGTAGCATTTTCTTTTAACTGTGATCCAGATTATTTCTGCAGGTAAGAGGTGTTATTATTACTAGTACTACTACTACTGATATTCAAATTTAGAATCAACATCAAGCATCATATTGAAGATTTATATTTAGTAGAAAGAGGAGAGGGACTTCAAACAGTTTTCCATTTCTTAACCCATAGGTGGCCAGTTTTAAGAACAGATAGATATTTAGGTGGGAGAGAATGGGAAAATAGAGTTTGACTACACCTAAATACTTGGCGTTTTGTCAAAGGGAACAATGGATTACAATTTATTCTTTCTTCTAAATGCATTGCCAGTCAAAAAATGTCAATGCTAGTCAGGGTAGAAAGGATATTTGACTTAGACAGAATAGTAGACTTCTAAGTGTGTTTTTGCTGAGGCTTTCCAGAATATAAGGTTGCAAACTCCTTGATCATCTTTATGTGTGTGTATATATATATATATATGTATATACATACACACACACATATATAATGTGAAGAATATGGCAGAAGAAGCAGATAGCTCAACATAGGTAAAAATTCAATAATTTTACTTTTCTGCAATACCTATGGATGTTCAAGAGACAACAAATGTTAAGGATATAAGTACTGGTACATAAATATCATCCCCTAATAGGTGATCAACAGTCCTCTACTTTGTGAATCACTAAAAAATTTCCATGTTGATGTCCTTTAAAAATTTCATAGTAAAAATAAAAAATAAAAATAAAAATAAAAAATTAACCAGTTGTTTCCTTTCTTCCACCCTCCACTGCTAGACTGCACTACTTATCACCTGTGAGACATCCAGACCAGGAATGGAAATAACAAAGAGAATTGCAGTGCTTTCAGTTCAAGGGATTGGTGGTGTTTCACAGTAGGTTTGCCCCCCACAGCCAGCTTTAGAGAAGAGATCGGTAGCTTTTCAACTGCGTAGTGTGATGTTATCAAATATTTTGAACTGTAATCTTGCAATTACTATTAATGTTGCATTAAAAGATTATTTAATGAAGGAGATCATGCAGAGAACAAGCAATATAATGGCTCCAAGCAGCTTGCCTCCCACATACCTGGAAAACCTCCCTACTGCTTCAGAGGGAGGAAGAACAGTTAGTGCCAGTTCTAAACAATAGGTTTCACACTGTATCTGTTAAGACCTGTTGCTTTTGGCAACAAAAACTGACTCAAAGGCATGAATTTAAATTTTAAAAAGTGGTACTCGATGATTAAAGACAAACAGAATATTCTAGTTTCTGCTGTGCATTGTTTAGTATTCAAAGATAGTTGTGGAGGTGTTGGCTGTCTGAGCATTCCTTTCCACCATGTATTGTTTAACCTCTCTATGCATTTCAGGGTCTGATCTTGTTCTGACAAAAGCACAGGTAATTTAGAAGCTGATGCAGTTACCTTGGTGTAAAACTTGCTGGAGTAACAGAAGAACTAAGGCTTTAGTTCTGCTTTAGAACTGAAATGTATTTCATTTTGTAAGTGTGTGTGTGTGTGTGTGTGTGTGTGTGTGTGTGTTCGTTGCTTTAGTGCTCAGTTGGCAGGACCCTAACATAGTGTATCTCATGTTGGTATTTATGACAATGACTGCCTGGTGTTTCCTTAAGCCTTCACTTCCTGTATCTGTTTTTCCCTTTGCAACACACCGGAAGCTGAGTGAATTGTGATGATGTCAACGCATGGCTAAATCCAGACAAGCCAGTAGTTGCACAGGGAGTTAGAGATCGTAGATCTTTTCAGAAATTGGTCCACCTTAAAGAACATGTGAAACATGGACACATAATAAACTAAGTAACGCTCCTGCACCAATTAAAAAAAAAAATGTTACTAGATCTGTAGCTCTGGTGGAATTACAGCTATGATGGTCTACTGAGGACACAGACAGGGCAAGCTCTGTAAGAAGAGGGCTCTTCTTTTTTTTTTTTTTTTTTTAATCCTTTAATATCGTAAAACTGGACAAATGTTCTGTGCAAACTCTTCCTTGCATCATGCTTTGTGGATGTACTGAAGGAAAATCCTCCATGCTATTCCATTCTCCAATTAAAAGGGTATTAGAGCACAACACTCTCTTTCTGGCTTAGCAATAACCTTACAGAGGTCTGAGAACTAGGTGTCAGGGTTTTGCCTGTAAACTGAAGACCATCACCAGGCCATAACAATGTGAAATCTTTTGCATATTGATCGAATTCATACTCTGTTTCTTGTTGGTACTTCACTCTCTAAAGCTTGATCAGACATCTGCAAAATGGTGCCATAACAACAGAGGCAAGTGTCTGCCCAGTTCTGGATATCCTTCCCTTTGTGTTTTACATCAGTTGGTTATCAGGTCATTAGTATTTGGAGTTTCTCTATCTTGCCAATTGTAGGTTGCTTTACTTGCATCATGGAATTCAGGCACAGAATGTCTGAAACAGCATATTTCAATCTCCATATGAGAAGGGCAAGGGCTGCTGGTGAGCACTCATCCTGTACAGAGCCAATACAACTGGTCAGTAAAAAATAATCCCCTTTCCCTCTATTTTTCACAGCATTTTTTTTTTCTTATCTTGTATTCTGCTCACTGTAAGTAAAGGCAAGCTATTTGTACAACACTCATTACTAGGCAAAAGAAAATGCTATATCTGACATAACCTAGTTTTCAGACTGGAGATGTGAAATAATCCCTGTTCATATCCATTTCTTTACATGTTTAAAGTTCAGTGTTTCCATCCAATTCATTAAACAGCTGTCTGCTTTCCTTTCATCTTTATTTGTGATTGCATTTACAAACTATGAATAATTAGAAATAATATTTGAAACAAAGGCTTTTGGGGCTATGTTAATCAAGGAGAAAAGTGTTACTTGTGAAATTTTATGTCGTAAGCACAACTTTCAATAGGAGATTATTCCTACCACATTCTTCTTTGTTTTGAGGATTCCTAGTCACAGTGGAAATGCAATGTTTTACAGGAAAAGCACAACATTTTCCTTGATGCCTGATGTGGTGGTGTTTTCGTTTTTGTTTGTTGTTGTTTTTGTTTTTTGTTTTTGTTTTTGTTTGGTTTGGTTTGTGTGTTTTTTTTTTTAATGAAAATAATAGTGTTTAACCTCACAATGACTTTGGGGGAAAGATTGATTTAATCCAACTTCTTTTAAATATGAGGAAATTGCCTAAGTGATTTTCATTGCATATGGCCTAGAAATGGAACTACATGTCTTGAATGAGTGCCAGAAAATTTCATGTGCTCTTCTCTTTCCACTGCATTTTTGTTGATACAGAGGAAAAAATAATTCAGTCTTCCAAGTGAGTAACCCTGAGTAGATTGAAAAGACTACCTGTCTCTTCCTCTGTAGTCATAATTTTCCGTGGTATCTCTATTCCACTTGGCATTGAAAGCTTCAAAAATAGCCATAAATTCATGAGAACATGAGGGAGTTTTCCTGAGGTCTGGCCAAACCTTTTGCATACTTGCTGGGGGGGTGGTGGTGGTAGTGGTGGTGGTGGACATGACTGTGGATTTTAATATGTCAAAAATTATAACCAATTTCTTTTCAGTTATTCTATTCCATGGCAAATCATTGTTGATAAACCACTGCTGGCTATGTGTTGTCTGTCCTCATCCTCTTTCCTTCTCTTACCTTCATACCTTTTAAACAAATGGATCTGAAGAAATAAGCAGAAGAGAGCAGCATACTGTAGAAAAAAAATTCATTGAAATAAGTAGGGAAAGAGAAGGTCACAGAAGAAAACTGTAGCAGAGCAGTAGTTTTCACCATCTGTTCCCCAATTCTCAAACTTAAATAGAATAGACAAAGTACATAGCAAAGAGCAAAGTGGTCCATTGTGGAAAATGCTACTGAACTGATTCAACACCAGCCTTTCAAATACAATCCTCTTTCTTTACTTCCTGAGCTTTGGAAGGTAAGCATTTGAGTTTACATATCTACAACCAGTTTTATGTGTTTATGACAGTACAGTATTTTTTTTTTTTTTTTATCAGTTCAACAAGGAGGAAGAGTTGGGCTTTTAAAATGACTGTCTACAAGACATTCAGCTTTCTGACACTGATGTATTTTACCTTCTTTCTAAGCATCATCCAATTTCTTAAATGCTTTTACAAATTAAGCTTGAATGCTAGCTTTCACTGCTATTTCAAGTATGACTTATTATTTCTAATGACTCGTCCTCCTCTTTGAAACGCCACTCAACATTTCTTTACTGTAACCATTAAATATAGCTAAACAAAATAAGTAAATGAGAAAACTATTTCTAGCAAGTAAACCTTCACAAATTTATCAGTTGTGTTTCGACAACTTTTTAGTTAGTAATGAAATACTCATCTCTGTTTTGTTTATGCCACAATGCTATACCCCTTGACAGAACTTCATGAAGTTTCTTTTAACACTGTTGGTGGTGGTGTTACTGGAAACCTGTGCTAACTAATGAATGTTACATTTACTATTTATTCTAAGCACACTAAACTTATTGGAAAATAGTGCCAACTGAAGGTCTCTGAATATAGTGGTGGGTATATGAATAATTTGTGCTTACATTCACTGATTAGGCAAAAGTAATGGAAGTCTTAATACTAGTTCTTACTAGAGTGATACCTGTTAAAAACATCACTTTCTCCTTGAACCAGTTGTGCTGTAGATAGTAAGTATTTTTCTAGAAATGTTCAACAGAAATCCTTTTTCATGCAAAGGTGCCTCTCCTCCAAATCCAGAAGAAGCAAAAAGTAAGCTTTCTTCCATTCCTGAGGTAAAAGTATGCTATTTACAAGTTAATTAACTGCATTATAATTTAGGAGGAAACATGCAATTATAGTACATAGGCACAAAATTATTAGCCAAATTTTCAGCATTATGTACAGCTTGTAAACTGAACCTCTCATCATTATTTACTATTGGTGACCAGGCAATTCTTGGATGCTTACAGTTTGCATAAAGTAGTAATGAACAAGGAAAAGCTTTACATTCTGTTGATGTTTTAATCACTTTTCTTTATTTTTACCTGTGATCTGGCTATGCTCTCTTTTTTACAGAGAGGCTTTGTTCTCTGTTTTTATTCTCAAGAGTTGTAGAGCTGAGATGCGTAACTTCCAGCTAATACTGAGAAGCACAGATAAGAAAGTAAGTTTCTCAAAGTTCAGTGACATGTCTTTACATCAAAAGAAAGTATTTTAGCATCATATAAGTCCAGGCACACTGAATCAGGAATACAATATTTGTACACCAATTTACACATGCATATTTAATGTATACTGCTCTCACTTCTACACTAAGCACAAATGTAATAATTGCAATTATTATACATAGATCACCAGTCTAATAATCAGTGAGATGGCATGGAGTAGGAAAGTTTTATGAATGATGTAAAACTGACAGCCATTGAAGTTTAGGTTTACATGATGTCACTTTTGCCCTCTCCCCTTATGTGTAGAAGATTCAAGTAGGTAAGATGGCATGAATGGAATAGAAACCTATGCTGTTCCACCATCTGCTTTTAGATTACTCTGAAATCCACAGATAGGGTTCTTTTACAAGCAGTTAAAATTAATTCAGCTGTAGTTATTAAAAATAATGATTGTAAAACAGATTTGCTCAAAAAATGCATCTGGCTAGATTCAGATTGATCTTGCCATAGAAAAACTCTGAAGTTACGCTCTTCATTCAGGTTCTGAGGATTTTATAACCATGTAGCAGAGTGAGGAATCACAGACAAGCTTACTTTTCTTGGCTTAATATATCTTGTGCCTCTCTGAAAAAGAGTGAGAGGCTGGAGAATCGCTGGCTGTAAGTATGGGTAAGTTTGCAAATACGCATATTTAAACTGAAAACTGAAATTTTCATTTCTTACAACTTCTGGGAAGATCGACACACTTCTAATTGGAGTTTATTGTTTTGGTGCAGCCAGTAAATATGATTGCTGTTCCTTTTGTGAACGAGTGGATAGCTGGAAGAATTAGGTACTATCACTTCACTGGCTATGCTTTCCATTGGCATGCTCTGTGCAGCTACTATTTTCTATAGATTCTTGCATCCTTTCCTGCCAGCCTTTGAGGAAGTACAGACCTGAGTGGTGTCCAGCTGTGGGGTCCCCTTCCAAACAGAATTTCAATATGCAACATGTAATTTTCCTGATAAAGTGAGTCAAGTTTTACACAAGAAGTGTTCTTATATTATCAACCTCAAACTGTGCTTTTGGCTTCTTCTCAGAAGTCCTAGAAGAAATTGTGAGAGTTTAGTTTATAATCAACAAAACAATGTTTGCTTGAGAATTAAAGTAAATAAAAATAGTAATTTTTTGGCCCATTTTCATTGCATTTAACTTCAGATATCAAAGCACCTAAGCAGGGTGCTCCATGTTCCCTGGGAAGGTACTGCTAGATCTGGGATGAAGGCAGCTACCCAAACTCTGAATCCTTCATTGCAAAATATTGACCAGCCCATTTGCTGGTGTTTAACTCATTGCCTCCTCCTCACAGAACCTGAGGTCTGTAAGGCATTTGTGCTTTCTGATCTGCCTTGTTATGTCTGTCATAAAATATGCCTCTGAAATTAAGAGCTGCTTTTTTGCCCCTCTTATAGCTCACTTGTAAGATTTCTTTTATGTTTCTCCTACTATTTCTTCATCACTTCAGTAGCCTAAGGTGCATTTAATTGCAACCTAAGTAGCTTGCATTCCCCTTGCACACATTAAAGAGTAAATTCTGAATGATTGGAAGTAACTAGTACTTATCATAGTAAATAGCATATTCATCTCTTCCACAGTCAGACAATTTCATACTGTGCAATTTTTCTGCTTTCTGAAATGTCACCACTTAAACTGTGTCATGATTTTCCCATGAGGAGACATTGAAAAGGCCTTTCCTGAAACACAGCTTGGAAATGTAACCTGCACGTTATATTTAAACCAATTTTATAGCACTCAAAAATTGGATGAACACATACAGAACTCACACAGTAGACAGTGTGCTTTTTTTCATTTTTTTTATTCCGGGAACTGGTCCTGGGTTTAATGAGTTTCTTCAGTTTTGAATTTGATTTTTATTTTAAAGTCACTTGCCTGTTTTGTGAAAGCATTTCTCTATTATTAGGCTTCGCAGCTGCAGAAATAGTTGCTTTCAGTTATCTCTCTGAGGTGATATACATCACTACAGAAACTCAGGTACTATACATATCACTTCCTAATCTTGAACTGAATGGCACCAAAGCTATCCTGAAGCTTAATAATTTCTTGGATCATGACTTTGCAGAGGAAAAGCTCTTCTTTTACAAGTAAAAGATGATGGAATGTCTTTTTAGGAAGGACGTTATGAACTTGGAAAAAAGGGAAAATGAATAATCATATTTAATCTGAAATGTGTTCAATGCATTTATTTCAGTTTTGAAAAGAACCATACAAGAGTATGCCTGCAGGTTAGGCACGTGCATTACCGTACACAGCAGAGGTGCCCTGAGAAGCATCCTTTCATCCTTAGTGCAATATTTCATAAATCCCAGAGAAACTACTGGAAAGGATTTTGAAAAAAACTCCACCAGGAGTAAAAAAATTATGAATTAATTAAAAACCACAGATTGAGTTTAAAAATATAAATGGATCAATTTCTGTCAGCTTCTAATGAGGCCATTAGAAGGATCAGCACTAGATCCCCTGCATGGCTGCTGCCGTTCCTTGGGGAGGCCTGGGGAGAGGCTGGCACAAATGGTGGTTTAGATGACCTCAGCCTCTGTCGAGTAAGGCCAGCAGGGCATTTCTCCAGAAACACTAGTGAATGTCAGATTATGCCAATAAAGAATTTCAGTCCAGAACTATCTGTCCTATTCTGGGCTTCTTTGTTTGAAAAGCACTTGAGCATATTTCTTCTATCTGATAAAATACAGAAAGCACACACCTTTTGATGCTTTTTGTTTGTAATCAATGGAATTGAGCCACCATATTATTTTTCAATGGCACTAAAAAGGAGGAGGAATGTACCTGCTTCCTCTGTGGTCGTTACACACTTTGAGCTAGATTAATGATTAGCAACCAATTGTTGCACACAAAAATATGATTTAGTTTGGACCGATCTGTCAGTTTGTTGGTTTGGGCGCTAGTTTGGTTTTGGTGGTGGGTGTCAGACAATGGAAGAGTGTTATTTTGTAAAACCATATCTGAAGTTGTTACTGTTCCGTGTTTGAAGATGGGAATCATGTCACATTTCATGTAAGCAAAAAGGGAACAAACTGTGCTTTTATATTATGTATACATTGCAAGCGCATGGTTAACTAAGCGACTGTCTTTTATTAAGGCTAATTTATACCTAACGTTTGGAGACCTACAAAGGATAAAACTGGTTCTATGTGTTCTAGATTGACAGTATTCCAATATACCCAACCTGCTGCAAGCCAATATGCTAAATCTGGCTGCTACTTACGAACCCTGCAGGGCCTGACCCGCAGGGCCGATCACTGAAAGACCATGGCAGTGCCACCTGGGGTGCAGTTTGCACAACGCCACGTGCTGCCAGTGGCAGGCAGAGGAGTGCTGGGATGGGGCACAGTGTGTCACTTGGAGCCAACTTGAGTTTTGCTTGTTTCCTTGGGTAGCTCGGAGTAGTCCATGCTTGACCCCCACATCAAGTTTCTATCTCCTTGGTAAAACCCAAGGAGAAGCCAGATTAATGACTTTTGCCTGTTTGTCCATTTTGGACAGGAAGCAATTATAGCTGGTGAATAATATGTGGTGTTCTGTGTGTGCTTTTACTCTGTGTTTATGGTTACCAAAGGAGATTTCCTCACAGCACACTTCCTTTCACTAAAGGAAGAACAGTCTGACGTGCAGTTAGTGCTTGCTGGTTTAGTCGTTTAACGTCCAAGCAAGCACTGCAATATAGCAGTTACTCATTTTATCTGGATTTATTTCTACTCTCTGTTGTGCCCATAGCTGAATACCTCCAGTTGTGCAGTTATGTTTCATTAACTGGAGTTCAAGCCATTACTGTTCATGGCTTTAATGGAGAACCCAGTACAGAAAACAAACAGGCCCTTGATCTCCTTAGGAGCCTGGGGCTGGCATATACAGAGCTAGCAAAAAAGCTTCACGCGGGAATTTGTAGGAGCTGTTGTCTAGCCACAGGGTTAGAAGGAGGCCTTTACGCCCAAGAAGTAGAAATTATGGGTGGGGTTCCCAGAAACACTAAATCCCACTGAAAGAAAAAGATATTTATGCTTTGAAGACTCTATCTGCCATGAAAACTGTGTAGCTGTTGCCAGCATGACTCTGAACCCGAACTGGTATGCCTTGGGCTGACACTGAACACCCACAGCTGTGTAGCTCCTAAGTACCCATGAATGGCTCATCTGCGAGAGATCTTAATGACACATGGTATGTTGTCTTGTACCCTTGGGAATCTCACTGTGCTCTTGCTAAGTTCACAGAAACTTGGCAAACCAAAATTTCCAGATTCCTGGGACTGGCGTAGCCTCCATCTCATACACCAGAAAATATGCAATCAGTTGAGAAGAGGTTTGCACTGTATTAATTTTTGTTATTAACTACTCTACTCACCCATTAGTGTCAATATGCATCTTAGAAACATGGTGCTGAATTAAACCAACAACACTGCTGCTTTCTGCACTTCCTCAGGCCTTTTCAGGAAGCATGTTTTCTATTTGTATGCGTGGTACATAGTGCAACTGAACCAGGTCTGTAGAGTCCGGGACCTATCACCTGCAAAACATATATGGATGCATTAACATACCTCTATGCCTTTGAAAAAGTGAGCCGAGATGTTGTGTGCTAAATGCATGAGCTGGCCTCGCAGTGCACACAGCTGAGCTGAGCAATAGGCTCCTGCATATGTCAACTAACTTGGGATAAAAGTGGTAGGCTTTTAATTTGTGGGAGGGTTCTTGGTGGTGGTGATGGTGGTTTTGTTTTTTTTTTTTTTTGTCTTGCCTGAACAATATATACTGTGCTGAAAATAGCAGAGAGTTCCAGCTTACTCCGGTTGCAAACTACTGGGGATTTTTTAAACAGAAAAGTTAATTTTTTCTTAACTGCAAATCTGCACTTGGGAAACAAAAAAAGTGTAGAGGGTATAAAGATGGGCCTGATTCTGTTTTCACTGTCATCCTTTGCAAAATTTCTGTGGCAAAATCCTAAAGGAGCTTGATAGTGACAACCTGCATAAAGTGTTCTGTATCTGAAGTAATTGAGTTAATGTTTGAGACTGACAATTGGAAAAGTAGGTTGGTGTAATTATATTAAGATATCTCAGAGTGTCATGTACTTTGCAAGACTGAATTTTAAACTGTTGATTTAAATTAATAAAGATTCAAGAGTTTATAATTTGTTTATTTATTGAAATCAAATGCAGTCCATGTTTCTAACTAATTGAAAAGTATACTTGTGATAGAGAAACTATTTAATTTGGGCAGACAAGCTACCAGACTTCCAAATAAAGATGATGAATTGCAAATTCTCAATCTTAATCCCTGTAGGCTGACAGTTACCCCTTTAAAAGCAGCATTTGAGTGATATACTATAGCTGGTAATAGCACACAGCTGCAGAGTAGGAAATCCCATTGCTATTTTGCAAAGCTTTTATTTTGCCTCATTCATTCATTTATTTTTCAAAATGATACTTTCCTTTTTCAGAATAAAGAACTTCTTGCCATTACTTGTGGACTGGACCTTTCACAAACAATTGCCCGTTTGTTTGCCATACGTAAAAATTCCTGGAGATCAGTTCACAATTCACTTACACGTAACATTTTCATAAGCATAAATGCATTTGCAATTTTGCAACCTCTTCCCCCTCCAAGTGTAAAGAACACATTTCTGTTATATATCCTAGCATTCAGCATACAAGATCAAATGCAAAGAGGCTTTTTCTGTCTTTAATGTATAAAGCATGTGTCCAACAACAGCAACAAAATCAGTGCCAGAAGAAGCAGTCCATAGGGAAGCAGTAATTTGTGTGTCTGCACATTATTCTGTGTCTATGCACATATTAACCCTGGTATACAGTAAATTGTGTTACCATGGCAGCCCTTGCATGGAAAGTTATATACTAGTAGGGTATCTCTAACAACCACCAACGGGGAATACGCGTGTTCTGGCAAATGCAGAAGGGTGTAGTTTTTTTTTCCAGGAGGAAACAATGCACTATAATTAAAGATGGGAAAACCAGGCTGCAGAAAGGAAGAAACAACTCAGTGTTTGCCCCAAATGTAAGGGGTGGGAGGGAACCTTCAGAACTCCCTCTCTCCCTTTCCCATGCATCAGCACCACCCTGACTCCCAAGGGCTGGAATGTTGTAGCCTTTATTCAGACAAAGCTGCCATCAAAATCCTGTCTTATGGTTTTCATTCTGTATACTTTTCATTGAGGCTTTTACAGGGCACTTTGCTTACATTAGCTTTTGTGTCCAATTTTGAGATTGAACTTCTTTCTTTATGATGAAGCTAGTTTGTCAAGGGTGAGCTGTTATCAGTGATGCTTATAGTTCCTCAACACTGCATGTTATCATATTCTGTGTTATATTTATACTTGTATATACAACTTTGCCAAACTTCAGCTTCATGGCTGACATTTTGAAACAGATGCTGTTTGCCTCAGATATTTCTTTTTTTATGTTTAAAAAGAAAGGGTTCAGCCATTTAGAGGAGTCAGATTAGAGGAAAAACATTTTTTAACCTCATTATATTTTTTTAACCGTTTTATAGAGTGCTTATCATCTGCTGGTTTGAATTGTAGTCTTAATATTTGTGATATAGAAATGACAGCATCATGCAAATAGGAAGTGCAATAGAAATGAGAGGTGACTGTGTCAGGGTTTTACCATGCAAAAACTAACATTGAGTAGAGTGGATGTAGGGTCAGCACTTTGGGTGAGTCATCAGTGGTTCAGAAAGAAGAAGAAAAGAAAAAAGACAAGACAAGATAGACACTCCCAAGAGCTACAGGCTTGTTGTATTGGCTTAAGTTTAATGGAAAAGCGGTGCTCCTGTCAGCTGGTGTACTACATAATAATGTTAACACCACTACAAATAGGTTGTGGTTTATTGCTTCAATTTCTTGTGTACTGGCAAGAGAATTAATAAGATTGATGCATTAGGATCTTAGATCTCAGTCAAATTAGGTGACTAAGAGGGTGATGAAAAAAACGCTTGTTCTTTGAAGGAGCACAACTCCATCAGAAACTTGTTACATCCTAGCATCAGGCCATTTGATGAGCTGCTGATTTAACAGCACACTTAGCAGGCAGTAGTTACATTGATAGGGGCAACTACTTAATCAGTCCCTTAAAGATATTATGTTCAGAGTGATTTAAAGGGATATTGTGCTTTAGTAAGTGTGCCGTGAGTATGAATATGTTCTGCATGAAGCGAATGCAAAAATGAGGATGCAAGTGCCATTTATACCATCAGATTCTTTATTTGGGCGTATGTTAAAATAAGAAGCCTGTAAATACAAAACAAATAATAGCATTTTGAAAATGATACTTACTGGAAAGAAATAATGATTAGTGGAGAAGAACAGGGAAAGAAAATACCAGCTATCATGTTCTATGGATTTGCACTGTAGAGAAAGAGAACAATGAAGTGCTGTAAAATATAGCAGAGGAGATTTTGGAAGATGCACCAGTGAGTAAAGTGCTTGATTTCTACTGTCTGGCTTCTATGACTTAGACGATTTCCCTCATAATCATGAATATATCCAGGAATGCTGACTGCCTTTCAATACCTGCCGTGTATAACAAGTGGCTCGAGGAATAAATCTTGCATAGCATACGAAACAAGGGCAAACCGACTTGGTATGGAGGGATCTGTCAGTGCTTGTAGATCTGATAGTGCATTTAGTAAAAATGACAAATATCAGTGGAGAATCAGCATGGGAACCACTACCTTAAGTCTCACATTTAAAATAACGAACAGCAAAAAAGTGGGGAGGCAGTATTAGTGTATTTGAAATACTCAGTGTTGGAGGATGGCTGAGGTAGAGGGTGTTTTGTGCCAACTGACTGATCCAAGTCTGAAATTACCACAGCTCTTACACAGACTTTGCCTTTAGTTCTGGGCTGGTGATGGTACTCTGTAGCTTACCTGCCTCAGTTTACAAGGGTCTGCAGATTACATCCCCTCCTTGTCCCGGAGCCAGCATGCCAGATGCTCTGCTTAAACCCCACAACATGTTGCAGTCAGGCAGAAGAGACGGAAATTAGCCACCCTCGGGCTGGCTGGTTATTCCCAGTAAGATCCAGTTCACTGCTAGGGCCATGTGGTGCAGGCAACAGAGCCCAGGGCCAGGCCCTGTAGATAGCTGTGGTATTGCAGAGTCCTAGGCTGACAGCATGGAGCTTTTTCTCAGCGCTGAATTCATTAACTTCTGAAAATGGCCAGATCTTTAAGGTCCGTCACAGCAAGCACAAAAATAAAGGAGTGGAAATAAAAACAGGCTTTGCTTAGGGCATGGGAGCTATTCATTTTGTTGAGGAGAAAACGAGGCAAGGCAGAGTCATTAGGAGGGCTCCTTACGAAAGCAGGAGTTGCTTGGGAAATTACAGTGCCATTGACTAGAATACATTGAGTACAAAAGGGAGATATAATAAGAGGAAAGCAGTTACGCACCTAAGCCCTGAAATGTAGCATTACATCCATCCTGAGAGGTAATCATTCCTGTCATTACTAAGCTGTAAGATCACTCAGTCCTAGCATGGTAGAAATCCAGGAGCTCAACACATCAGTCAGATAGCTTTTCATAACCCTCTGCTTCTGTGGCTCAGCTGGAGTTCAAAAACAAACAAACAAACAAACAAAACCCACCCAAATAGTGGCATTGAGACATTCAGTCAATCCTATGGTTGCTAGCAAACCTTGTAAGTAATGACTCATAGACATCCTTAATTGAAATAAATTAAATTTTCTTTTCATTACTGCTTTGCAGAGTCACTTGAAAGTGCAAAGGTTCTTGCTCAGGAACTGAGCTGTTGGTATTTGCAATTGTGGCTCCAGAACAGAAATTCTGGGGACGAACAGTACATGTAACATCACAGATTTCTATCTTCTTTTAAGTCACCATTGGTGTTCCCCTTAATTGCTACAGTTGTATTTTGTTTGTATACGTGATCTGTATCACTTAACTGCACCATGCTTGTGTAATTAGTATAACAGAAGTGGCAGGTATCACGCTGCCAGAGTGGTGATAAAGGTAGCCAGAGGCAATTGCTATCAGAGCAGAGTACAGACCTGTGACATACTGCCTGCACTAGAGACTGGCAGCAGCATAGAAATCCTGAGCACAGAATGGCTGTCTGACCACCACACTGCCTATGTGCAGCCACTAATGACTTTACCACTCTTACTCATCAACGTTATGTCTTGTTCAGTGCCGTAGAAACCATTCAAATTGTTCCTAGAACCTCCTCACAGTTCCAGGACATGATATACTGACTTGGAGAAAAGGTCCTGCACTCTATCTGTGAAGCAGCCAGAGAAATAGGAAAATAAATGTGTGAGTTATTTACCACAAAGTTTGACAAAATGCAGAACCTTCTAACATCCTTAGAGGATAAAAAACTATGACGATCCATGCCAAAAAGACAGTCTTGGAGAATGAGATGGAAAATCATATGTTTCATCGAAAGATTCAAAGTAAAATCATGGCAGAAAGAATACTGCATATAGGTGCAAATAGTTGAGGATTTCTCCCATGAGATGCATAGGTTCTTAAGAACAGCTTGAACTGTTCTGATGACCTTAAGAATCCTTGCACCACAGAGCCATAGACTTGCCCCCATTCAATTTCGATGTCCAGTCTTTGCTCTCTTATGGCCCAGAGAGCAGATAATTTATATTTAAAGAATCCAAGTGCTGGAGAATTCATTCCAACTGCGTGTATATAGTCCTCCTGCTCCATTATTGTCACTATTTATCACCAAAAATAAAAGGCTTATTTCCCTACACTAAAATCTAATTTCTGTGTTTTCATTACTGCCGCTTTCCTAATACAGACTATTCTTTCTTACTTATGGACCATGAAGTCAATCACCCTTTGACTTCCTCTGGCACTGGGGTTTCTGGAGTCTCCAGCTGCAGGATGGGTTCTGGAGTCCTGACATCTTTGCAAAAGTGTTTCTGGATCATTTCCAGCTCGTCAACACACTCCTTAAGTGTGTGGATTGAACACTTATGACTTAATGCTGTGTCAGAGGGCAATTTACTGATTTCCTACTTTATGTCATATTCTCAGGGGAACCATTAATGAACATCCTGGCTGTGTCTGTCCATGTCTGCTGGGATGCACACAGTATAGCTCAGTTTCCCAGTCGCTAGAACATATGGAGCAGGCGGGCATCTGCTCAAAACATTTTGGAGTTTCTGTTCAGTCCTTGCACCCTAAAACATCTGTACTCGGGAACCAGACGTGCCTGCCCATCTGGTGATACAGGTACAGGACCCGTTGCTTTCAGGTGAGAATCCTGTCCATCTTATGTCATGTGCTAGGCAAAGAGAGAGAGTTTAAATTTTGCTTTCAGATTTGTAGATTGAAAACACTGAAAAGATTGCTCGCCTGGTGGAGGAAACTGTACTAAAGCTTATCTCCGTAACTAGTACCAGTCTTAGATGCTTGTCGTCACTGCACCTAGCTTTTGGAAGCTATGAATCTGAATTAAAGGCTTTTTAAACTACTTTGTATAGGCAAAGACAGGGACCTCAGGAGGATGCTCATTGAGCAAAAGCTATCTATGGCAGCCCTGAACTAAGACCGCAAAGAGAGTGTCTTAGCTCCCCAAAGTGATGGAGTTGAAGTCTGTAAGCCCTCTGTCAGTTTTTCTCTATGCTCAGACTGAAAGGCCTACCCCAGTTTAGGGTAGCTGAGTTATGTATGCTGTAGTTTTCTTCCACTGGAAACGGGAATTGAAAATGTTTTCCTGCACAGTGGTGCAGCTTCGGTTTTAAAACTGTCAAGTCCCAGAACCTAGAACAGCCACTGGCACTCTTATAAAGTGCGAGAGAGAGGTTTTTAAACTCTCTTTCCTGAAAGGGTGTTAAGCCTGGACCTCCTATATCTTGTGTTAGAGACTGAGCAGAGCCAGTATGGACAAGACGGACACCACCACCCAGCTAGGTGACAGCTGCCCTCACTGCTATGGCTTGTGTGCAACTCATTTGTGTCTGTGCACGCTAAGCTTGGCTTGGGTGTCTGACTCTGGTTCCTGAGGCGATTCGGACTGCGATTGGACAAGTCACAGAGCCCTGGAGCAGGTGAGGCACTAACTTGCTGTGCTGTTCGGGAGGGCAGCATTTCTTGACAGGTGAGTTAAATGCCTACAGACTTTAGAAATGCAAATTTAGATATATAGGGACTAGCTAGGCTAGGGAAAAGCCAGGCTTTACATAGCGTATTTTAGGAATTATGCTCTTGTACATAAGTGCCTAAATTCCACCCGTGTTCCACTTCAGGCTTATTAGTTCCTCTGAGGATTTAGGCCTGGGAAAATAAAAGGCAGGATGCAAGAACCACTTATTAATAAATCTCTGAGCATAAAACACACAGGCTTTGGTTTGAGGTCCAGCCAAAATTGGAGTCAAATAAGAAGAGAAAACATACGTCTTTGGGGATTGCAAATCAGCAAATCGGTGCTGAATAGAAAGAGAGCAATAGAAGAAGAAGCTGAGAGAGGAGAGAAACCTTGGACTTGAAAAAAATGCCCATTCTCTCAAAAGCATTGCCAAAATTTTCTACAAGTGTGGGCTATTAAAATACATGTACTCAAAGATGTTCTGTTTGGTTTGGTGGAAGTCTTGAAATCACAATTTTTATGCATGATGAATGCTTAGTTAGAAGTTGCCATATAACAGTGAAATCTTTCACACCTGGATTTCATATATATTTCTTTATACAGCTGCTTTCCACCAAAATGGCTAATGAGGTGAAAACTTGGAACCTCCTCCCAGGTTAGTAATATATTGTGCGTGGAAGAGAGGTTCCCATTTCAATGGAAACAGTGGGCCACTGTCACAGCAAGGTCACAGGGAATGTTCACCCACAGTTTGGTATGAAACAGATATAGTCCAACCACAAATGTCCATATGAAGTTTTCCAGCTGGAAAGTGCCATCCAGAGGGAACTTCTACCCACTCGATACTGTTCTTTGACATTTTCTGCAACTGTGTCAGTAGCCTGCTTGCACTGAATTGGTGCTGGGAATATCTCTCAGATCAAGAGTGACCTTCCTGCCAATCCCCATCTCCCTTACCCATTTTAATCTAGTGAAACAATAACAATAATAGTAACAATAATAGTCATAATGTAGTCACCAAACTTAGAACTCTATTAATCTCTACACAGAAACTCAGACTGATGTTCTAGTTCACACTGAGCAACCTTTAAGCTACAAATGAACTTGAATGAGGGTAATTGTACAGAAAGTGATTACTCAGATTGTAAACCCTGCGGGACAGCCGCTGTCTCTGCTCAGTGTTTGCATAACACTTAGATGCACCAAGGTCCAAGTCTCCTCTGGGGGATCACCATCTGTGCTGAGATAAACGCTAACTAATCTCTGAGGCTTAATGCTATCAGCACTATAAAGTCTGTTTTCTCTCTTGATTTCTCCTCCACCATTTATTCAAAGATCTTAAGCAGAAGCAGTAAGAGCAACAAGCATATAAGGATATGCAGAAGAACTTTTTTTTTTTTTTTTTTTTTTTTTTTTTATGGGGAGGATGTGCTGGCACAAAGGGGGAATCATCTTTAGCATTATACTTTCCATCCTTGCCAATTTTCTGTCTTTGGTTTCTCCCTGACAGAACCTAGGATAACTGGGCAACTCTGCCTCCATGACCGATGCTGGGGTCTCAAGAAATTTAAGAGATCAGAGAAAAATGAGAGCAATAATTTCATGGCTAAGTTCTAAAAACCAAGCAGAAGTGTCAAAGATGTTTGAGGAAAAAAAAATTGCTAGTTGTCTTAGTCACTGGAGAATCATTTAAAATCTATTTTGTTTTGTGATGTCCGGCTGTCATGTGTTTTTCGGTGACTGATAGAATGACCCTGTATGAGAAAGATACTGATTTTTTTTTCTTGACAACAAAGCCACATTTTATTTCATTTAACCAAAGAAAAGAAGTATGATTATTGAAGACATTGGCTCCTTTCAGCATTTGGGGTACTCCTATGTGCAGTAATCAGTTTTTTGCTTTGTTACTCTTCTATTACAGTCTTAGATCCATGCCACAGGACACTGTGAAATTCATATTCATACCAGTTTCATAGTTGTCCTCATAAATTCGAGTTATGGCAACATGCACAGGTTCTAGGAAGGTTTGGAACTAAATTGCTCTGGGTGCTGAACAAACAGCAAAGAGGTGATTCCTCATCCTCAGTATGAGTCTGTCCAAGGAGGGAATAGAAATAGTTTCCTATGATTTAAATGAACAACGGACCAACAGAGTTTAAATCTCAGATATTGTGTTTTGCAACTGATCTCATAATAAAAGAATGTAAACAAGTTAAAATATACATATATAGTCAAGTTAATTTGATTGAATAATGGGAGAAAATCACAACCTGTTTACATATACTCTGTGAACAGAAAGTGAAGCTATGTTCAATCATGTAAATTATTCTCTGTGAGCTGTTTACTTTTTTCCAGTAATGATGTTATTTGTCACCCCAAGCCCCTGTATGTGTATATAAACCAAAGCACATGTTAGTAAAAGGAAATAACTATACACAACATGAGCTTTTCCTCTGTAGAGAAGTCTAGTGCTGCCCATTTACATTGTGGCATTAATTAAGCAGTGATTGATGCTTATTTGGAGAGCTAAAGATAATTATTATCTTCTTCTATGTGAACCAGCTATCCATTTGACCTCAGTATTTTTGCCGAAGAATGTTGTGGGGAGTACAGTTCTTTTTTAATGGAAAAGTGCTCTTTTCTGTTCTTCTGTTTTCTAAGTTTTGCTCCTCAGAATGAGACTCCTTCCCCCTGCCAGGTGGGTTTCCTGGGACACAATAGGAGGAAAAGGTGTTTCAAGATGATACCTTCTTTATTATGAAGGAAGATCTGCCCCACAGCCTGCTGCCCCTTCAAGAGGGGAGACTGGGGAAAGAGAAGAATCATCCCAGTTCTTGCCTGTTGCTTCTGCCAAGTGTTTGGGTGGCTGCAAGGGCAGAGAGAGACTGCACATGTAATTTCTTCACAAGTAGTTTTCAAAATATTTTAAAGCTACAGCACTATCACCATTTCCTTCAAAGGAACCTTGTTAAGCCACTTCACCATTGCTGGATTTTTTGCATTAATAGAGTTAAGGACCCAAATTTATGACAAAAAGGAGTGAGAAAAAGATTTAGACCATGCTCTCTGCCATCCTTCTCTGTCAATCTGTTTGCTTGTTGTCAGCAAGTACGCAAACTCCTCTCAAATACAAGTTTTTTATTTTCCCTCTTTCTTTTCCTGTGTTGTTTTCTGTATTGGCATGATGTGAAGTCCTGCAATGGTGATCTCTAAAATTGTTGAGCTCCCTGCCTTGTCTTGATTTACATTTCATGCAGCTTGGAAGGCTTTATATTAAAACAGCCATCTGGAGAGATTAAACCACCTCCAGCAGGCTTCATGCTTCAAATAAAATATGGCAGATACCTGGGCCAGCAAGTGCCATCATGCCATCAGGAGTGAAGAAAAAGTTAATTTCCATTCTGTGCAAGACAATGGATTGTCTTTTGTACAACAAGCAACAAGTGGGTTAATTGACTTCTGGGTATCTTACAGAGACAAGAGAAATCTTTATGCTAGATATTTTACTCCAGCATGGGTTCACATGCTCCCCTCCACAGCAGCACCTGCTTGCTTTTCCAAAGTGTTGTACTGCCAGTCTAAGAAAACACCTCTTTTCAAAACCACCTTGGGAGATTTCAGAGGGTGTGATAAAACAACTGTGTGATAGAAATTAGAAGTTATACAGTAAGTGCTCAACTGTGGGTGTTTAAAACATCATAAAAGTGTTTATCTATGTGTATGGCATCATTAGGAAATATCTGAGTCACTTTCTGATTTTCCTTTTCTTTTTTTTTTNCACATTCTTCATTATATTCCTGAAACAAGCAAATGGAAGCTAGAGCTGCAGATCCCATTCATAGTTAGGGAAATGCCAGTTGCAGCCCCATCTCACATTAGTAGAGGATGGCAATTGCATTTTACAAGCAATTAGAGGAACTTCTGGAGTTTCCACATGCACACTGCTATTTGGCAGCGTGGCAGAATCGGAGAGATTTTAATGTTAGTGCTGAAAGATTGTAAAATCATGCCTTGCGATGTAGAAAATAGAAGTTCCTTCGAAAGCTGCATTAATGAGCTCATTTTACTAAACTTCATTAAACCAGCCATATAATCTGTGCAAACTTAGTCTGCTTCTCAATTACATGGAAATGGAGTGCGCTCTGATGAGTTAGGAGCCAGTGGCCATTACTGATTGTGTCATGCCAGGGAGGCTAAACTATTGCAGATGTCTCCTTTTATGATTTTTTGAAGCTGTAGGTGAAGAAGAATTTGCCTGAGAAACGTGGCACGTGGCTGTGGGTTGATGAGAGGCCTGGGGGATGCAGGGCTGTGGGGGCAGACTGCAGCAGCACCATGTTTGGGTCGGTTGTTGCACTGGCTCATGGAGCACTGCTTTTAGTGGTAAAGATGCAAATAGCTGTTTCCTGTACTTGTCAAAAATAAAGGGCTAAGATCCCACTGCTGTGGGAACGGAACAGGAAACTCGTTTTTTAAATTCCCTTCCAACAGGAGGTGACCTATTCCTGTACATGTTGCAATTTATCTTCCCCCTGCCCTAAAATCTCTGCTCTTCTCTCATGATGGGTTGGACAGGGATGGGATGGTGTCTGTGCTGTGCATCCCTCTGCTGTGCTGATTAGGAGAATCATGGTCCCATGGATGCTGTTCTCTGCTTTACAGCAGACTGCATGGTATAGATGTTTTCCATAAAGTGCTTTGTTTCATTTCACATCCTTGAGAGATGCTGATTTATCAAATGCATAACATTTTGGAAATAAATTAATTTTTATGGAATTTCTGGACTCAGAACATTCCTGTCAAAATATGCTCTTTTCCCCTACAGCTAATGATCTTCTATTGGGAAATTTGGGGGATTAACTTAAATTTAGTAAATTGAATGGATTAAAAGAAAAGAAAGGGCTGAAAACAAAATATTGAATTAGCTTGAACCAGTTTCATGGTTTTCTGTTTTCAGTTAGCAAACAATTCTGAAAATTTATCTTTTCATCCCATTTCAGAGATTTGTTTAAAACCTGTGGTGTGGGAAACATTGGAAAGAAAACACTGGAAAGATCAGCTGCCTTCAGATATGTTGCAGCCCTGTCCCCATTGGTGAGGTAGATTGCCTTGCACCTTTTGATGGACTTTTGTTTAATTAAGTGTTTATTCAAACTCTATTGCAAACCTATTGCATACATTTTAATCACTAATCAAAAAGTCCAGTTGTCAGGAGCAGATGTGGCTTGCTTGCCTGCTTTCCCTTTCACTATATCAACCTGTCCTTCGAGTGTCCTGGTGTTTTAATTATGTACCAGTGGTGCCATATTCTGTCTTGTGGGACACAATGTGCTGTAACAATTAAGACCAGAACATCAAAGCTGACTCAGCTTTTATTGGTGAGGGGAAAGTAATATAAGTGGTAAAACAGCAGTTCTGGGATACCGAAGACCTTCTCCAGTCACTGTCAGTGAAAGCAGAGGATAAAAAACAGAGGTGGTGACTTGGTCATTTTCTCAATGTCTTCTAATGTGGCTTAAATCAAAAATTTAAATCTGATACAAGTGCTTTAAAATGTATACATAAACAGAAAAATACTTATTGTGTATAAATCAGCTAATGGTTTAGAGATCCTAACCTGAGACTCTCCAAAGGGAGGCAGTTTGCAGAAAGTGTTAAGTATATGTCCATTGAAAAAAATGACATCACTGTAGTGCTGAAATGTGTGCTCTCACTGCGGTTAGAAACATCGAAGGGGAGCAGATGATTTCCACGCTCAGTGGCTGCCACTCCACTGAAACATGGGCAGATTTACCAGGATGCTACTAAGCAAAGCAAATGACAGGTTCAGACTGGCCGTGATACCTCCATAGCGTATTTAGATCATGGCATAAAAGAACCTGCCTATGAAGGCTTATTGTTTCTGCACTGCATATTGTCTCTCATTATATCATAAAAAAGAAGGTGTAAACGTAATTTGATCTGATGCAAATGTTTGAAAGAGAGCTTGTGATGAAGTTACGCAAATGAACTTGCTATGCCTGTTTTGACTGCATATAGCATTATTGGTTCAAGGCAGCTTTATTTCCAGAGGAAAGGTCGTGTCTTACAGAAAGTTTGCAAATGACAGTATGTTTAAGGCCTATCTGCAAAATCCTGTGTTTTCTACAAGCCCACTAGACGCATAATATTATAATCTAATGGGGTGGCATTAATCATAACATTAACTTTAGGGCAGTGACAGCAGAAGTGATTTTGGAAACACCACAATGCTACCAGGACAAGAGGAACCATGCAATGTATGAATAGAACCACTTTCAAATTCTTTTGTAACCAGGTTCCTGTGCATGGCTCTGGGCATGGAGGAGGTTTAGGAAGACCATTTGGGGGCAATGAATGGAACAGAAAGACCAAGATTAAGAAAAAATTGTAAATGAGTATCTTCTCAGGTAGGATGGCAGAAGCGAAGCAACAGGGTGTCTTACTTAAAGCATTCCAAGGTCTGAGCTGGGCCTGGCACAGACTGGTGGACAAAATGGGAAAGCTGTAACTGGTTCCTGCTGTTTCCCCAGACCTCCAGGCTGAGCAGATCTTGTTCAGAAAAGGTTCTAGTTGAAGGCAGTAATTATCTGGTAATTAAAGGGTGCTGTTGCATATGGTAGATTTCCAAAGTGGGTACGTCCTGGATTAACATTAGCCTATATGTGAAGAAGGTGAGCAAAATCCATCCCTAAGACTTCCATGCATTTTTTTCTGTTTGTTTTCTGTAATATAAAGCCAATGCAAAATTAAACTATAAAGTGAAACTATCAGCTATTTGGCAGTGGTTCAGGCAAGAAATACTTTTTAAAAACAAATTATATTACAAGCATGAAACATCTTTTCTGAGCAGCTGTATTCAAAGAAAAACAATAGTTGTAAAGCTAATAGCATTTGCATAAGAAGCAAAACAGCATGTATAGCTAAGAGTTCAGTGTGAGTAAACTCTTTGGAAGCTGGCATGTTAGATAAAGTGGTGAAATGGTCATAATAAGATATTAAGAACCATCAGAAAACTCCTTCTCCATCTATAATTTTTCCAGTGCCCTGGAATGATTTTTTTTTTTTTTTTTTTTTTTCCAGCAATAACAGAAGTACCTGCACAGGTTAGTCTACAGACCAGGACTTGTTAAAATTCAGGACAGCAATTATTTTTGAACACAGAATGTAAATTTTCTCAAGGCAATAAGACGTTCAAAGGCTGGTCTCAACCTGTCATTACAGCATTTTGGGCAGTTTTTAATTTTTACTTTCATATGGCAGAAAACAAGTAAAGTTTAAATTAAGGATCCATAGCATGTTTCCTTTTGTGTGTGGTTTTTTTTTTTT
>VXAL01018528.1:206740-248612 GCA_013399475.1 Chauna torquata
TTTTTTAACCTTTGAGAGGATCTGTGTGCATGGTGGGGGCAGGGTATGATCAGGAGATTTCAGATACTGTCCTGGTGGGGTCTGCACCAGTGTTTCGAAAGTTCTGTTCCAGCCTGACTTAGATGAAATGTTTTCCCTGAGGCCAGAAGCCTTTTAATAACAGGTCGGTTCTAAAGATGAGTCATTGGGCTGAGAACAAGCTGACCAAAGAACAGCCAAATCATGCTGCTGATGCAAAAGTGTGTAGGGGGTGATGACAATTTGGGTTAAGAAATAAAGAACATACTTTTCTTCAATCCATTTTTATTCCCAAAAAGCAACACTAAAGAATAAAATAAAAGCTTTCTCAAGAAATTTATTTTTGCTTCTTCTATCCAAAACAAAGTAGATATGTTGCTACTGAATGAAACCTCTCTTTTTTCCTGCATTCTCCTGTGCAGTTTTAGTTTCCCAATCAATACAGCCCACAGTCAGAAAAGGTATCATTTCTTCAGGTGTTGGCCATAGTTGCTTTGTTCCTTATCATCTGTGGAGCACAATCCTACTTCAAAGAGACAAAAACAGTCCTCTGCATGCCATGGGGTGCTGCCTTGCAGTTTCCTCTCTCTCGGCATGCAGAATTTATGAAGACCTGCTTTTTTGTACTCTAATGTGATAGGATATGGAATAAGGCCAGGTTTTAAGAGTATTCTGCAAAGCCCATGGCCATGGCCCCCACCCCACAAGATGCCTGGTGATAACCCATGTCAGCTGCAACGAAGGAGAAATGGGTTTGAGAGCAGGAGAAGGCCTGAGCTTGCACCCTAGTGACAAAGAAGCTCCACCAAAACTCCAAAATCAAATTAAACACACCTCCTGTTTATATTAAAATTATTGTTCGCTAGGATTTGCAATGGCAATTTGATTGATTCTCACTGAATCCTTCTTTTGATTCAACCATCTTTATAAAACCCCAAATGCTTTTCTTCTAGATCAGAAAAGCTTGAAGTTGGATATCCATCAAAGCACACTTACACAGCTCTGGTAGGAGCAGAGGTCAGAGGACTCCAGAAGATCTTCCCCAACCACCCAGAGGGGCAGAAGGAAGAGGGTGGGAGGAGGGGAGTCTGAGTCGTACTCAGCACTCTGTCAGAAAAATGATGGTTTCTGTGAATATTTAGGGAGATGAAGTAAACTCTGTATTCTGAACTTCATTTTAAGACTACTTCTTGCTAGTATATTTTTGCTAGAAGAGTGAATCTGTACAATTAATTCTGGTGCAGTATTTTTTGTTGCTCTATTTTCACTAGTGTAGCTTAAAAAATCTAGCCCTGTAATAAATAACAGCTCAGTAAGCCTTGAGCTCCCTGTCAGTGAATCTCTTTTAGTGCCATCTGATTCATTTCTGAG
Source organism: Chauna torquata (assembly GCA_013399475.1). Classification (NCBI taxonomy): domain Eukaryota; kingdom Metazoa; phylum Chordata; class Aves; order Anseriformes; family Anhimidae; genus Chauna; species Chauna torquata. Next base: position 208,130 of record VXAL01018528.1, read on the forward strand.
GCTCCAATTTCTCATTGTGGCTTATTATTACATTTTACTGTTCTGAAAGATGATGTAGGTAATTGCATTGGTCCCTTAGCTAACTATAGATTTGTTTTAGTTTCTTAATAATAATGAAATTGCCATAGATGCCTTATAGTATTTTTCTTCAGAAATAAACATTTAAGTAGAGGTTCACACAAAGTAATCCTGGGCTACCCTGTGGCAATAATTATAATTAAAATATAACTGTTTGATTATATAATTGAAATTGCTTCCATTTGATTAGCTTGGATCCTTTCCATAGCCATACTCCTCTTTTTGAATAAATCAGGCTTTGTACTCTGTGCTGCAGGAACATTAATGTTGCTGCAGTCATGGACTGAAGAATACATGTTTCAATACACAAGTAAAGAAAACACTTGACAGTAATACCAATAAATTGACAAATTCAGTTTCATGTGTAATTAGAGGGCTGCACAATCATGCTAGAAATACAGGGCCAGTGCTTGAGAAAAACAAACAAACAAACAAACAACAGCAACAAAAACAACAACAAAAAACAGACAGTGAAGAGCAGAGCTCAAGTTTCTCCACTCCACCCAAGATAAGTCTAACCATGTGCTCATAGAGTCACACTCACCCTTGTTCATGGGCATTTTTTGTTCTTGTCCATATCTGTCATCAAACTAGGACTAGAGATAACCATGAGAGCTCATCTTGTCCATTACTCCATCCAAATGGCAGAAAATGTGAGCTGCCTGGTTTCTTTCAGGTCAGCCCCAAGAATACGGCTATGATACGGTATGGTGTGGTGTGGCATGTCATGGGACATCCCCTGCAGGGGAGCCAGAGGCAGACATCTGCTTTGTGCATCCCAGGGAGGGAAGAGAGAAACACAAACATATTCACTTCTGGAAAGACTGAGGCACTGCTGGCAGTGGAGTGCTTTCCTGGTGAAGCCCAAGTGGACATTACGTTCCTCTTCAACAGCAGTTGCTATGTGGTGGGGAAAGCACATAAGGTTTAGATGTAAGGGCTTGAAATGGCTACTTGGCATGTATAGCTCACCAAAAACCATCCATGGGAGTAGCGCCCAAGGGTAGTTGGTATTCTTTTACTATAATCTGAGTGAACTCAGAAGCTGTGAAAGGGCATGGCATGTAGAAAGTAACTGATTATTTAATTTACACAGTTTGCAATCAAGTTGGGTTTATCTGGTAGCAGAAATATAAAGCAGCTCTAAATATTGCTAGAAATGCATAGAAGAAATAAAATAAATTTGACAGTATAATTACAGCTTCCTTTTATGATTCCATCAATGTTATTTAAATGCACATGAACCTGGGTTTTTACAAAAAGCTTTATGAAAATCCCAAATTGTATTGAAATTCACAAGAATGAGAGAAGAAAAATCAAATTGCTCATGTTTTGATTGGTTTATAGTGAATACAAATGGAGTCCTATTGTAGTGCACTGCATACAAAGCATGGCATTCAATTAAAGTGTTGGTTGGTGATTTCTTCATTTAGTGACAATCATGTAAAAAACAAAGTTGGAACTTAGGAAAAGGACTGTGGAATAAATTTCAATTCAGATTGAAAGCTAATGAATTGAAATGTCAAGTCAATCATTTAAAAAATTAGAATTCAATAGTTTAAAATCATTTAATCATTTTTATAACTATTTTGTGACATTGAAGGAGCAAAGGGTCAAAATACAAAACTGTGAGTATATTTTGGCTAATGTGAATGTCGGAATGAACGGTTTAGTTGCATTTCACCTGGAGTACATTAGCAACTTTCACAATGATTATTTTTCTTGCTTTCAAGGAAATTAAATAATCAACTAGCCAAGACAGTTCTAAAATAAGCAATTGACCTGTCATGGGATAGCGGGATTGATTATTCTATAGTCTTCACTCCACCTAACTAAATACACATCAGAGCAGACTTTCAGAGGTGTCTAAAGGTTAGCTCACCCATTTCCAGCCCCAGCTCACAAGGCTCTGAGTACACTCTCTTCCCCTTGAACTTCTATAAAATGAACCATGGCTGATTAAGCATCAACCCTTAATCACTTTCAGAGAGTGAATGCTATGTAGCACAGCTGTCTGAGGAAGAGTGAGTCAGGAGCACCTAAGTCCTTTGCTTTAGAAACATAAATATTAACAGTTTACAGCCATCCTTTGAAGTACGAATATGCCAAACTGTTACAAGAGTCACCCGTCGCTTATTTACTGGTTACTATCTTCCAAATACAACAGGTGACTAATGGAGGAATTAAAGGGTTGGCTAATCTTCAGCGTGAGAGTAAAGGAGAACCATCATGTCAGCAGGCTGGTCGACTGTTACGTGATGATGGTTTCTTGATGTTATGCTCAGAAAGGGCTGAAGCTCTATTTGTAGAAGACATTGATACCACTGCAAACCTTCTAGAAGCTTATTTGTGTTTTGTTGAAAGCATGTTGAGAATTTATTTTTGGTAGATGCCTGTACAAGAAAAGAGGGTCAGCCACAGTGGGATTTCCTTGCTCTGTGCTCTGCATGCAGGACTCCCAAGGAATCCAGCAGGAGCTCTGTGAGAGGCTTATTGCCCAGCTAAGCTTTTCCCCATTAGGGCTCTCTGTGTCCTCCAGTATTTAGAGAATAAACACCAGAGAGTCAGGAACATCAAAACCATGTTTTGATTTTGTTTTGTTTGCTTTTTTTAGGGAAAAGAAAATGAGATTGTTTTCTAAGTAATGTGATTTCGGACTACAGCATTTAGTGCTGGTGGTGATACTGGGTTTTTGTTAATAGTGGGCAACAGGGAAATAGCTTGCTTCCTGGGTACTGTATGATATAATTAAGGATATAACCACACAAAATAATTTTCCTTGAGGACAATTGGTAAAGCCAGACTAGTAGCATCAATACCCAAGCACAGGAAAGCAGAAATGACCGCCTGAGACATCAAATAAGATGAATTCTTTGAGAAAGTCCATCAGATACTACTCTACCTGCCATCCCTCAGGCCAAGGCAGCCTCCAGTGCCCCAGAAGAAAATTAAATATTATGGTACAAACCCACACTGACCAGGAGCTCCAGAACTGCTTATATTCATCTTACTGTGGTCAGATTTCGGCAATTTGTGTATCTTCTGCAAATGCCTGTGACATGTGACAGCTTACAGACTGCACTCAGGAAAGACAGGAATTGCAAATGGAATAGAACCGTTAACCTTGGCCCCGTAGGACTGCTCTCCATTTTATATTTTAATGCAATGTGCAGTTGGCCCATTCTGGATGATCTGATATAGATGTTACTGTCTCTTTCCCTCTTAGTCAGAAGAGCTCATCACTGACAATGGTATAGATTATGTTGCTGCCAATAGGAGAAATGCCTGCTGAAAATCTGAGCCACAGCTCTATAGGTTCTTTTGAAGGAAAAACGACTTAATTATAAGGCTAGAAAATTACCACAGAATAATTAATATGCTTGGTATTTACACTTAGGAAAGTGATTGCAGCACATAAAGTACAGTATTAAATTAGAATTAGCTACACTTATTTCAGTTACTAATACAGCCGCCCTCCACACCACCTCTTGTGGGACCTCTCCAACATCTGTTTGAAAAAATGAAACCAAATCAGCCCACAGTTTCTGCATGATCTAATTGTAAATCTCCAGTAACTTCTTGGGCTCTATCCAAAACAACATGAGTTCCAATTTTTCCAGTTTTTCCTTATGCTGGGAAGTCAACCACCCATGTTATTACTGGGAAACATGACCCTGTGTTATGTTCCCTCACTGAGGTCTTTGAGTCAATAATCCCAGCACTGCCTCAGCTTTTTTAGAAGTCCTGTTTTCTTCTTTCAACGCGATTTACTCTCGACACAGTGCCAAATGTTACAACAAACCTTTAGAGGTGCCAGAGTTACTATAATTAATGCTAAGAGAGTTGCAGAAAGGATGTAAGAGCTCATACCTCAGAGTTTCAAACACTGTCCCACTCTTAGAGATTAAGATGAACCCACCAAGGGGGGTAGATTATTCCCTTTTTGCCAAAACTAAGATTTCTCATGCATTTGTTCAAGTCATCTGTTCCTGGCTGCTGTCAGAGACAGGAAACTGGACTAGGTGGCCTCTAGCTCTGATCTAGTCTGGCAATTCAGATGTTGGGAAAAAAAAAAGAAAAGAGGACAGAATCGCTGTGTTGTTTGTTTTTTGTTACGCACACTAGCACAGAGATGGCCACAGCAATTGCTTTCACTGAAAGTAAATGGGGTAGAGCAAGGCTGTACCACACCATCGAGATTTCCAAAATGAAACTTTCAGTTTCATTTCAAAGTGTTCAGACCAGTACTTCTGAAGTCCTATTTTAGCCACAAGCTTTGCATGTGTAAAAGGTTTCACTAACAAGACAGCAACCAGAAGTAATTCCATGAGAAAATAAACCCTGACTGGATTTTGCACCAGTCAAGATCCCGTACAGCTTTCCTTGCGATGCTCTTTTTCTGAAACCACCAGTGCCTGCTAGCACAGGAGTCAGAGCGATATTCATTCACCAAGACTTTGCTGCCTTCAGAAACAGTGCACATTTTGTGTTTGTATTTCTGCTGTGTTTCTGGCCCTCCAAACATCGACCCCAGCACAGGTCCTGGTGAAGATGCCGCCCTTTGCACAGTTTTGATGATGAAGCACATCGGCCGTGCTGTGCTGGCCTGGCTGCTCGCCACTCCGGCCCCAGGTGGCACCCGGCACGCTCCCTCTGTCATGGGCCTAGTGGGGGATTGATCTCTGGAAGACTTTCACTTTATTAGAGGGTGAGTTCCAACAGTTTTTCAGCATTGAGAACGAGGTTGTGACCCTCTGACAAAATTTTGGCTGCAAAATGAAGTTTCCTCTCCATACAGGAAACCACTGGAGAGAATATTTCTATAATACTTCCATTCAAATAAATTCAGGTATTCCAGTAATTGTATGGTCTCCAGTAAAAATATCAAATAAACCTGTCATAGACTTTTCTCCCAGATGCTTAGATACTGTCTCTTTTCACTGCTTACCCATGTAGCACAGCCTGAAATGCTAATGGACATCCAAGGTTACGCTCCTGTGGTTCAGGCTCCATGGCTTGTCCTGGAAGGAGACAATGGTTTCACTATGCTCTGGGGTCTGCGGTTCGGGAATGCTCCTGCTTGCCCAGTAAATGAGGTAAATGAGCAGCTCTGCCTGCTAGTATCTTGGGTAACACGGCCACTTGGAGAGAGCAGCTGGGACGTGATGCAATCAAAGCTCGTAACGATATGATTTATTAACTTGCTTGGTAAGGCAAAAATTTGACGGCATAGAGAAGGTGCCCTCAGTAAGGAACATACAGCATCCACAGCGATGTAACTGTCTAATAAAATGTTTATGCTGTTGGAAAGGTTTGCTGCAAAGGAAGATAAAAGACAAAGATCAACAAAATGTAAAAACCTTTCCTTGGAAGCCTTCTGTCTTAAGAGGAGACAGGTCTGCTTAGCCAGTGCACGGAGGGCGCGTATTCTCATGGCTGCCTTTGTGCTAAGCCTCAGCTCTGACTGCTTCTTCTCCCTTCAGGTCTGCAGAAGCTTGTCTTCACCCATGCCAAGGCCTTCCTGTGTCACCCTTTGGTAGAGCTGTCTTTTGATACAGAAACTTTTAAATGACTGTTGGTCATTTACTTCCATTTGCCTCTATAGCAGACCTCTCTGCTCACCCACCAACAGCAGAAAGGCGTTTTCAGCCTTTTATATGCAGCTCACAGCCTCAGCACAGCACCACAGACTCAAGAACCCCAAACATTTTAAACAAACCAGAGATGAAACACTAACACAAGTAGTAAATCTCAAAGACAGCTCAGTGATAGCATGTGCCGCTTTAGCTGTGACATACAGTAGCTTAAAAAATTAGAATTAGTTACGAATAGTAGATTTCTCACACTGCCAGACTGTATCATTTATCTTACATAATTTACTACATCATTTTCTCCTATAAACAGCTCAGAAGCCTAAGACTCAGCTGAAAAAAAAAAAGGCAAAACAAAACAAAAACCAGAAATGGATTGAATATTTAACTGTTCCCAGGGGACCAAACTCATTCCTGGTAGAAGTGAATGAGTCTGACCCACTCTGGGCAATTCCCATCAGCTTCAATAGACTTTCCTCAGGGCTAAGCTCCACCCAATCTGTTTTTTAGCTCTTCTGTGGATGAGACTCTATTAAAATTAGAGTACCTTGACCTCCACTGGCAAGAGACAAAAGCCCAATGTATTTTTGTTACTAATTGGCACATCCATAATGACTCTCATTTCAATGCAAGCACTTTGGAAATATGAATTGACGAGTAGCTAAGTTCATTGATTAGAGCTTGTGTACAGGCACCTTTCCTCTTGGTACAGTTTTTGCACATAATCGCTCAGCAGGAGCCAGCACCTACTTATCAAAGAGAAATCCAGAAATGTATGGCTGAATATCTACATGCAGGAAACATTTATCCAACCACATACTTGAGCATTAATTTTACATACAGGAAGAGGGGTTTCCCTTTTGATGATGATAGTTCCTGTAACAAAGACATCGAACAGTCTGAACAGTTTATACTATTTATTAATACCAAATGAGCAAGAGAAATTGAGTGACCTTCTGGGTTAATAAGAATTTTGAGCAATGGTTTCATTGAGATATAATTCAGTGTTCAGGAGGCATAAGTCTTATATCTTAATTAATAATATACAGATATTTAAAAATAACATTTTAGAAGTATTAAATCTATTATCACAATAAGACACTTAAGTGTGTGAACTAGCGTGAATTAATTCACACCTAGTTGTATGGATGGCTCTTAGCCCTTTGGCCCCGTGCTTGACAATATGCTAGGCTTGAATTAATGCGCTGTAATTCACAGGTTGTCATGTCTTATTGCTAAAGCATGTCCCTGAAGTGGCTTCGCCAATATATAGGCTGGCTTCACACTTTCTCATAGAGGAATGGCTTCAGCTCTTCCCAGTCACAGCTGCTCTCCAATGCTGTGACCTCCAAGAAAGGTGTCACACTTCCCACCACCATCAGCTGGTGTCCCTGTTCAGGTATACGTTACTGCTACTACCTTTACAGCCTTAGTGCCTGATGTGTACCACACAGCATATCTTCCTGTAACAATATAAAGTAACTCCATTGTATAACTCCATTGCTTCCAAACATGAATATGCTGTTTGGAAAAAACAAAGACCTATGAAGAGACACCTTACTATAACTTGACAGTGACTGTGAGTAAAACATTGTATTGCATCAGCACAGTACTTGGAAATATGAGGGCTCAAATACACTGGAGAAAAAGATTTCTTCTCCATTCTTGCTTAACAGAAATAATACTGAATAAACCATCCAAGACAGACAGTGACTCATCCACTGCAGGAATTGCTCAAGAGAACTTTGTTTCAGTGCGTGGGAAAATACTACCCCTGTAATGTTGTTACAGACTGCATCATCTTGATTTATCCTCGTTCTAGAAGTGCAAGCATTATTTGTTGCATCCACCTGGATGGTGGCCTCACATAACCTGCTTAGTTTTCTGCTTATTCATTTGTTTGGTCAGTTGGCTGTTGTTTTTCACATGCATGTGATCCCATTTGGCATTCCCCATTTCAAGTTTGATGTGGGAATTCCAAAGCTGCTCTAGCACCCCAAGAACAGAAAGAGTTCCAGTTTTGTAGTGAGCCCTCAGAAAAACAGTTGAGGAGATGAGGAAGTTTGAGAAGTCAGAAAAAAGAAAAAAGAAAAAAGAAAAAAAAAAAACATGCTAAAGAGAGGAGCTTGATAGGTGTGGTGATAAATCTGAATAAATAAAGGAGAGTTGCTGCAAGACATGGAGGTAGCAGTTTTGCTGAGCTATGTTGGAAGAAAGCCCTGATGGTGTGCCAAAGCAAGAGAGCAGCTGTGAAACACTGGGTGTGGGTACTCAGCAGTAATCTGCTTTAACCCTGCACATAATCATATAATGCAGTGTCCAGCCCATGCTCGGTAGGTGGTAAAACACATTAAGTAGGTGCCACACAAGCATAAAATATGCATAACCTGTTTCTTTCTTTCTGCAGTAATCCATATGAAGACAGGACTGATTCTTCCGTCCATATCAGGAACCATGAAACGGTGAGTCAGGTCTTGGCATGATCAAACACTTCTTGCCAGACCAGGTCATAGGGCTGTATTCTTTCTTGTTGTCACCTTAATGCTCTTCTCAATGTTTCCTTTGCATAAATCGCCAAAGCAACCCTTCAGTGACAGAATGAAGACAGGTAGAAAGTTGTAAAATACAACGGAGTTTACTGAGCTGCAAATTCTGCAAAAATGTCTTTCCCCAGAAAAATCCAGACCATCTCAGTGGAATTATTCAAATATAAGGGCACTCCCATGGCTGCTAGCTCTATTTTTTTTTCCGTTGTTAAGATGTATTTTTAAATGTGGGTCCCCAAATTAATTTATCAGCACTTTAATACAGATGACCTTGTTTTTTCTTTAAGGTCTGAGTATACTCACCTGCCACAGATGTCACCTGTTCAGAAAAAAAAGATGTGTTTTGTTAACAAAATTAACTCTATGTTTAGGAAGACGCTATCAGGCATTTGGGTTTCAAAATGTTGTCAACACTGTTTTTGTTTCAAGGCACACCTCTGCTAATACAGCATGCATATACAAAAGCTGATAAGTAACCATATACATCATGTCTGAATATATACAGGAGTTCAATATTTCTATTTACTGGGTAAAGTAATAGAGTCAGTCTGATCTGAGAGAGGTTCTGCATGTAATTTGAGGGAATCTATGTTTAATTTAATAGGTCATGTATCTGTCTCAAGTGGGGATTACAGTATCTGGTTTAAAGTGATCTACAGTATCAGGCTTATTATGTAGCTTTTATTTTTAGCAAGGAATGGGTTTAACAGTTGACACTCCTACTTGAGTATGAAATGCATCATATTTACTACCCAGGCCAGCCTGCTGACTGCACAAGACATGCTAGTTTACAAACAACCTTGGGACTTCCACTCGTCGTGCAGTTCGGGGCAGCATGAAGTGGCAGGCTGGAGGCATAAAATCGTCAGGATCCTGCAGCAAACTGGGCTGATCTGTGGAGCAGTACTGTTGCTGAGGCTGTAAAGCTGATTGGAGGACGGGTTGATCGCTGCACTGGGAAAAGTTATGGAGCAAAGCAGGGCAGAGGGAATCCAGAGTGAACAATAGTTCATGCTCAAGCGCTCTGAAAAAGTGTATTGCGTGCTCTGCTTTACACTTGATGAGCACTAATATGGCCAGGTAGTAGGACCAGCAGAGCTGGTCTGCAGCAAAGGAGAAAGAACAAAAAAAGCAATAACGAAATAACACAAGTATAAGACTTTGGAGGGCTGAAGGGGAATATATAAAGGGTCACAAAGCACGCTGAGGCAATACGAGGTTTTTCGTGTGACATTATTATTGCTAGTTGCAATGTTTAAATGATTTGGATACAGCAAGAGATTAAAAGATTATCGTATTTCCTGTGATGACTGGCTGCTACCTTGAACCTTCCTTGTCTGTACCTGCCTGTTCTTCACTTCATCCATCGCTGTAGCTGGTTTCTAGCTAGAAACCAGTAGCAGGAAGCTGAGTGCTGGTACAGTTTCTAGCTTAATGAGATGACTCTCATTTTGCTTGTGTAATAAGAGTGGCAAAACAGAGGTAAGTCATAAAGAGCTTATCTGTATTCTAATTAACTCAACTTTTGCTTCTGGCCTAGTCTGTAGGTTTCTTGGCACGGGAATGAATCCTCTCAGGTGCAGAGAAAGAGGAGTGTAATATCTAGTCATCATAATTGCACCAGTGAAAGCTGCTATATAAACAGAATTATTCTGCTAAAATTGCACTTCTCCTAGGAAGCTTATTTTACTTCTGCAAGTGGCTTCACTGGAGTGATACTAAACTTCCCTTGTATGGCCTGGCTACACAAAGACTGCTGTGACAGAACTGAGCAATACTACCATGACTATACGAGCAAAAGTCTTTGACAGCAGATATAGCTCTGGTCAGTGAGATAAAGCTTAGGATTTTTTTCCCCTTTATTTTACCTCATTTATGTCTAGCAGTAAAATCAATATCTCATGACCAGAAGTACAGCTATAAAAATTCCAATAAATCCATCTTCAAGTGCAAGTTTTGCTCCTGAAAATGATGCTGTAACAAAGTCATCACATGGTTCCATGTCCACTGCTGAACGATCTTCTTCACTTGCAATTAAAAGCTAGCTTTTCTAATTGTCAGCTGTAATAAGCCTTTACCTGAGCTCTGGTAGCCTGGGTCAGCCTTCCTCACCCATCCTTACCATTCCATAATCTGCCCCACATTACACTGGGTTCTCACGCAGAAGCATTGAAATAGTGAGAGTGGACAGAGGCGTAATTTTGCCTTTCACGCTGCAGAAATCCATTTTGTACAAAAGGAAGGGAACCTGGCTCAAGTGACAGAGTACATGCTAGCTTTGCTTCTCTGGCCTTTAAGATTTTATTTATTCATTACATATTTACTCAGGTAGAGTTTCTCTCTGCCATTGACTCTTTGGGATACCACAGACAAGGAGGCCAGGCTATTTCCATGGGGCTGTTGTTTTGACAAGATCAGTAAAGAAAATAACTGCAATCTTCTATTCTTTGTCTTCCTCCTCTTCTCTCCTAAAACTTACAGCCCTGATCTCAGCTTCAGTTTCCCAGCCACTGAACAGCAAGTTGGTTATTTCTGCAGGTAAGGTGGCAGGTTAGTGGCGGGAGGACACTGCCAAGCAGATGACGTCCAGGAAAGTTTAAATGGCTCCCCACAGGTCCTATATTTCCAATATTGCTTTTGTAATAAATTCAAAATGTCACTTGTTAAATAACCCAAGACCTTTCTTGTAATCACACAGGATTACATTAGAACATTAAATCAGACATAATTGGACTGTCCCATTTAGACATAATTTTAAGATAAAAAAAATCAGACAGTAGTGTATTATATGTAATGAGAAATTTATTGCAGTTCCAAAAATACCTTCACTGAAAGTATGAAAGAATTTATGGGCTAATATTTTTCTGAATATAAAAAGGACTAACTAGAGGTTTCAATCTGCAGCCACTGAAGTAAGCACTCTTTATGACACAAAGGGTTTGCTTTCACTAACAGTAATTAGATCTTAAGTCACGTGTAGAAGAAAATATTCAAAGGCTCTGTTCTTTGCTGGTCTTATCACTTTAAATTACACTTCCTACTTGTTCTTTAAATAGCATCAACATAACTTCATTGGCTTGGATATTCTGACATACAACCACCCTCACAACTGATTCCTCAAATGAAGGGCTTAGAATTAAAACTGGAGTCTGTTGAACCAAGATGTATAAAAACATTCATTTCCTTTCTGTAAAGTTTATTATTATTTATAGTCAAATATATTCACTACCAGAATGCTTTGCTGCAAAAGAGGCTGAGAAAAGACAGAGCTACTATCAGCGTTGCCACTTTCCTGGAAATTTATGTTCTGCAGGTATGTTCAGAGAAGTTTTTACTGAGATTTCCCATCCCAGAAAGTGAGGAAAATGATGAGGCACTAGGAAACTACTGGGGCTGCATGCACATCCTGCCCACAGGGCAACCCCAGTAGCCCGTATGTGTGAGTGCACACAGGATGTGGGGCGCAAAGAAACACGTGCAGGATGTGGACAGCCGTTTCACACTAGTGATATTTCCTCACAAGGCTATTACAGGGCACCAGAGTTCTCTTCCGCTCCACAGCCTGGTACAGCTCAGGGTGGGCAATGGGCTGCTGAGGTGGTTCATGCGCCTTTGCAGCATGTTTCTTCACCCTGCTGGGGTTACACCTTTTTACAACTGTAAAATTAAAATACTTGCAGGAGGTTTTTTTTAAGGTTTGATGAAAATTAAACATGGTATTGCCATTTTTGTATACCAGCCAGTCTCTGCCTTCAAACAATTTTGTGCTAATATCCCTCTCACAGAATATTGCGCTTCAGAAAGAGTTTGGAGGCTTTTGTCTTTATTTCTCATGCTAGCTCTTCTTGGTGTGCATTGTATGTGTTTTAAATGAGATGGTTTGGAACTTATGGATAGTGGTTTCTAAATGCATACATTTCATATTTATATCACAGAGAACTCTAATAACCTTGTGTTATCATTTATTTCAGCTTGACATAAATCAGGAGCCAAACAAAAGGGAGGACAGATTTTTCTGTGTTTAACTAGGTTGCTTCATGTTACTTGACATTCTCCTTGACTTTATTTAAAAGCTTCCCTCCAGCTTCATTAAACTGCCTTTGACAGGCAGCAGCTTAATATACACGTGCACACACACATATGTATATATGTATTCATTTGAATTTGGGCTTTTTCCCTCCAGTCTCTGGTAATTATGATTTGTGTCTGGAGGGATGAACTGCCTAAAAAATAATAAATAAGAGGCCATGGGAATTGAAAACCAGTGTTCAGGTTCATCTAGAAAGAAATTAAGCAAATCAAGTTCAGGTTTATAAAGGGAAGCAAATTACCCCGCGGTCTCCACACACTGGATCAGAACTGACTTGACGTATTTAATTATATTGCAGGTTCCTGCCCTTCCAAAGAAAATTGCCACACTTTTACTACAGCCACCCAGGGAGGTGGCAAGGAGGTCATCAGGCAGCTTAGAACTGCTACAGCAGCTCCTTAAACACACTAAGCCAGGGAGGGCTGGCAACACCTCCTTATACCAACAAATTAATGCCCAGCTGGCCACTAACCATCCCAATGAGCTGATTGAATGCCTCAGTCTTTTTCAGGTGTAGGAGGGAGGGAAGTGCCTCCTGAGGAGACAAAGGAAGGGGAGATGGCTGAGAGCTGGTGGTGTGAGGAGCTGTTGATCATAAAGAATGCGCCCTCAAAGTAAGGGTGGGCTGGCACAGAGGCCACCTCTGCTGGGTCTGGTTGCAGTGGCTGCTGGATTCAGTTCGTTTGTGGAGGCAGCTGTCGGTATGCTGAGAATGCTGCGTACCAGGAGGCATGCAAAAGAGATGAGTCAACGCCGCTCCGATCATGATCCTACAAGCAGCCTGGGGATTTGGTCTTGATGGTGAGCTGATTATTACTTTATCTCATACCAAACTGCATAATTCACAGCAGTCTAATGTTTGTATGTTTTCTTTGTAAGCCACTCTTGCTGTCTCATTAGTAGCTGTGTTAAAAGAGAAAAATGCCTTCCCCCTCCAAAAAAACTATTTACTGTCTCTCATCCAGACTGCTCCCAGTCTTTCTACTTCTCCACAGAGCCTTGAGCCCCCTTGAAGGGCAATTTTTAGTAACACTAAACAATCCATTTCAGTTGGATGCTGAAAACCATCTTTGATTTCAGTTTCCTCTGAAGTGATTTAACTAGGCCCCTGGTTGGTAACAGGCTTTTAGAGGGGTCTGGAGGGGTTTCTGAGTTCAGATGGAAAAGCCAAGTCTGAAGATGATTGTGTGTGCACAAGGCCCACCTGCAGCCACAGGCTGCAGTGACGAGCTGGTCACAACCCATGCACAGGTGTCACTGCTGAGGGGCTCAGCAGCTCTGCAGGCTTCCCCTCACCGACCGCTGGGGTTGGGGCCTTGCTTTGGTGAGAACTTGGCTGAAGTACAAGTGTGAGTAATTTATTCTTAGAGTAGGTTTTTGCACTGTTACCTGGAGTGAAGTCTAGACTCTAGTTATTTATGGATTTGATTCCTAGATAGCTTTTCTGAGGTGCTCTCAAATCAAGACCCTCTGTGTTTCCTGAAACAAGGAGAACGTGGCTGCTTAGGTGAAGGCTAGCTTGTTGCCTCTCAGGGAGAGAAAGGGTCGGACAAGGCGCAAACCTGCGTATTCTCGGGCTGCATTGCCGTGTTTCTCCTGCCTTCAGTCAATGATTCTGATAGTCTGATGACACCTTCCTTAGACTATTACTGTCCACACTGATAAATCATAACTGGTAACTTTTGCGGTATTTATTAGTAGTCAAGACCATGTAAGGCTTAGAAGGAATGTCCCTGTCCTGACAGTATGCTTTGGTATGAGACAGACTGCTTCTTGCTGCAGTAGTTGCCTGTTGTTAGTTCTGTCGCCAAAGCAATAGCAGTTCATAACTTTGCCTCCAAAAATGCAGGCCCAAAAGCTCCTGGCTGCAGTACAGGTGAGCAGTAGTGTTCAGTACAGAGCTAGCAATTTCAAAGAACCTTAGCTATCTCAGGGACATCCTCAAAACTGTCTCCATCACTGAGTAGAAGCTGCCTGCAGCTGAAGACTTAGGTCTTGGCAAGCCCCAGGGTTGCCTTTGGGCGCAGTTGGAGGCTGCAGTTTGAAGAGGCTGGCCCAAGTGCACACAGTGAGGCTGTACAGGTAAAACACACCCAGGGAACTGTGGGCAGGATCACTGGGTGAGCTATGTGTGTAAGAGGATGATCAAGGAGATTAACGGGGATGCTTATTTTAGGCCATGAGCGCCAGGTGCAGCTGAACCAGGATTCTTGGCCTACAGAGCAGCTCTTCGTTACTATTATTATTAACAATCCATTATGCTGTTAGTGCTGGAGTACTGGTGCCTTTGGAAGTACAAACAAATGCCCTAACGAATTCACCTAGAAACATGCGAGTCCATGTTGCCTCCACAAACCATGTGAAGTCTATTCCTATGGCAACTTACAGCAACAAAGATGGCCCCCACACTGTGTAGCAGGGCAATGAATAAAACAACAAAGTGCTAACCAGTCGGTGATACTGACGGTGTATCAGATAATAGGCTGCAGGCAAAAGGGAAAGGAGAGAGCCCTGCCTGAGCAGCACGTGCCAAGGTACAGCGTGGGCAATGTGGTCCTGAGGACAGGCCAAATCCTGCTTGCCTTCCACATGTGGTCGTAAACAGTAACTGACAGCAGGGGGACTTAGCCTGGTATGTGCTGCTCTCCTAATGGGACTTTCCTTTGGCTGAATGACACTCAGCTGCTACCAAAGAATTTGGAAAACAATACTTGTGAGTGCACTAAATGCCAGTAAGAGTGGAAACAGATCTGTCTGAGAACTGGGCTGCTCTTTGCCGCCTTCTTTGAATAGTTGACTCCTGGTTTGTTTATGTTCAGAGGTTTATTTAGACACGTTTCTTTAGAAATAAAAACACAAAAGTAGTAAAATAGTTAAGTGTCATCTATAAGAGTCAAGTTCCACTCAACTTTCAACTAGTTCCTTAAACTTTGTCCTTACTGTATCCTCTGTAGAAATGTCTTTAAAATTTTCCTTTGGTTTTGAAGGTTTTTGTTCTGAACATTGCATATTTTCACAGCCACAGATTGTGACAGTTACGAAGCATTTCTCCTTTACTAACAAATGATACTTTCACTTTCAAATTCTTTACCAAATTGTATGTTACACATCCTTTATGAGACACTGAGTTAGCATTAAAAAAAAAAAAATTGGCAGCGGAAAGACTGTTATAGTTGTGTGACAAAATTCAGATTGGAAGGAAATAGCTCACAAAAGCATGAATTAAACATCTAATTAAAAGTGTTAAGTCTCATTTTAATTTTGTTTAAAACACCAAAGACAGAAAAGCAGCTGTGTGCCTGAAGAGTGCACTGTGACAGGAACCAGTTGGGTACAAACATAGAACTGATATGTAGAGCTCAAGGAAACACATTTATGTATGGAAATGTGGATTTTTAGGATCCTTGAATATATGATTTATCAAAGACTAGATGCTTGAAATGGCTGCTTATGAAATGGAATCTGGCAGGTGGGATTGGCAGAATGATGTTTTTTTCCTAATTTGTGCTGAGCAAATATATACTTAATTAGCTTCATTTTTTTCAATTAGCAGATGATACTCTTATGCATTGCCTTGTGCCGTGCCTCTAGCTTTGAACTAATGGGTTCGCAGGGGTCTGACATAAATAGGCTTATATCTTTAAGTGACTACTTTGAAGATGTGCAGTTGTCTCAGCTCAGGGTTGCAGTGTCCCACAAGCAGTGGGTTGAAGATGTTAAATAATTTGGCTCCTTTTCCAGTTAAAATTACAATTCTCAGCCAGAAAAATAACTTATATAAAAAAAACCTTGTAATTTTAGAAGAATACTTTTTTAATCTTCCATATTACATATCTACTTAAAGAGAACATACAGCGTGACCTAGGATTGTTATCTATTGTCCAATAATGTAACTGGACAGTAATATTTGCTCTATGAATACGAAAATTGGAACAGTAAATTGCTTGGGCCATTTCATGTGATTATGGGGAAAAAAGGCCCTTGCCTAATTATAATTGTAATTCAAAATGTATTTTAAAATATTAAAAAGTTATCTGCAGCTGCAAAACTCAATCTAGCCAGAAAGAAATGTGTTGTACTTGTACTTCTCCCTGTGGGCTGTATTCTGTCAGATGCTTTGCAGAGAAGTTGTGTTCAGGGAGATGAGTGGTGGAAGTGTATGAAAAGCAACTCTCTCCTTGCTTCAGCCCCAAAGGGTGCGGAAAGCCCAGAGTCTGGACGCTTCTGTGAGTTGCAAGACTAGATGTGGATCTGCTCTCTAAATGGAGTGGTTTTGCACCAGAGTAACTGGAATGGAGCTCCTGGCTTGCACCAATTGCTAAGAATTAACAAATGGGCTTTTGAAATCAAAGTGCTTTCATTTTCAAGCCTGCCCTGATGTTGGGATGGCGGCTGTGCAGAGCTTCCTGCTGAAATAAGCGATGCTTCTAAGGAAGAAACATCAGCAAAGGGATGAGCACAGCTTTGTAGCGAGCCAAAGCACAGATGCAGCATACATGGGCGCTGCTGTAATTGTGTGTGGCCTGTGCAGTAGGAAGTTTTTTTTCTGATTTGAAAACACTTAATATTTGCTATTTCTATTTTGGAGAGACGAAAGAAGTTTGTCACTAAAATGCTGGGCAGGTTGTTAGGCACATCTGGGGGAAGAAGTCTGGTATCTTCTTGGAAGAACGTATTAACATTTTGCTTTTATGTCATGAAAAATTGTAAGGCTTTGTTTTTTTCTTTCTGTAAAATTTTCGGACTCTGATTAAACACACAAGTTGTGACACAGTTACCACAGTAGCTGTATGTGCATTTTATTCTGGGTTTTCAGGCACCAAAGCCCAATGGGCCAGGTTCCTGGGTTTATGCCTCACACGTCCAAAGAGCTGCAACCAGCAGGGAACCACACAGTGGAACAGTTCTGCCCCAGTTCTTCCCTCTCCTGGAGACAGCGATGCAACTGCCTATGGCTGAATGTTCCCGTGTGTGGCTTGGGGAATCAAGCAGAGCAATACATGAATTTCAATAAGCATGCCCCTCTCTCCATCCACAGTCCCACATGCCTTTCTCAATTTTGTTTCTGGACGGAACAATTAATGTGCGCCTGTTGTGTGAAGCCATGGGCAGCTAGAATATGGGTGTAATTTAGCACTGCAGACACAGTACTTGTCAACAAGCATGTCAGGCACAGAGTCAAATTCAGTTCTTTTGTTATAAAGTTCCTGGGTGCTAGTCTATACGGGTAGAATATATGCACTAAAATGCATTTAATGTTACTGTGAGCTGCTCTTTATAAATACTCTGAACAGCTCTAGATCTATAAAGTATGCCTCATGGTGCAGCTAGGAATATTCAGGTGTGCCTTGGATTAAGAGAGGAGGGAGGATTGTGTTATAGGAAAAATCAATGAAATATTTAAGCAGAAAAAAGTAATTTTGTCTCTTAGATTTCATCTGGTAGCAACTGAAAATACATTTTAGGAGCCTTTAAAGTACACCTAATTTCTCATTCACTGCCAAAAAAGAAATTTCTCTGGTTATTCATAAATACAAGAGCAGTATGAAGTGGTTACTCATTTATTTAATATATTATTGCATAAGTGTTCTAAAGTAAGAGGTTTAGAGGAGCTGGAAATACAAAGCATTGAAGCATAGCAATGGTAATATTAATTTGCAGAGGGCAGATCTATATGACTGTAACATCACTGGACAGGAGGAAACAGGTTGGATAACAAAATCAAGAACTCACAAACTGGGGCAGGGGGACCTCAACAAATCAGAAGCTGCTGAAATTCATCAAAACATCAAACCATGACCAAGAAAAGGGTGGGGAAATTAGCTAAGTCATGGCTGAAGAGGGAGAAATGAGCTATAAAACAATGGTTGGAAAGCTAATGTTAGAGTAAGAAGAGCTTTCTAATTTTAAAAAAAAATCTTATAATCACTACAAGACTCCAGCTTCCAGCCTGAAAACCCAGAAATATTTCTCTTCATAGAAAAGGATACTTGTATGCACACGCTGAATTCCCTGCCCACACACAGTATGCATGGAGCTTTATAACTTGTGCGGCAAAGGCTGAGCAAACCCGCTGGTGCTGAGGAGCTGGTGCCTGCATTACATGGGCTTTGGGTGCTTGTTTGAGACTGGCTCTGGCCTGGCCAGGCTGCGTGTCCTGACTTGCACTGTGGGGCTGGTCTGGAGTAGGCAAACAGGCTTCCTTTTGGTTGAAACTGAACTGAGATGTGGCAGAGTTTGACCCAGAGTCACTTCAAAAGAGCTGTCCCAATCTGAGCTGCTAACAGACACCCCCAAGATGGAAGCATGAGATGTGCACCTGAAGCCCTTGTGCCCAGGTGAGGCTGTTTGGGCTTTTGATTAAGTTGATCCTAAAGACTATTGCATGCAGCTGATGGGAGCTTTTTACACCTACTATGTTTTAGGTAATGCTTATTTTTATCAGAATGATCGTGTGCTGCTTCTGCCCCTCTCACCCTCAACACAAGTAAAGGACTGAACAGGATGAGATTGCAACAGCTCTTAAGATGCTGATTGCTGGAGTTTACCTGTATATTTTTGACGAAATCAGGTGACCTCAATAAGCCTGCCTTTCCTCCCTGCCTTTTAAAAAAAAAAGTGACTGGTCCCAGTTATTAAATACCACATGGCTGACAACAGGAAATGATTTTAGGCTAGGCTGCTTCAACTTCTTGTGCATCTGTACCTTTGTGTCCCCTCTTGGTTGCTACCTAGAGGACACTGCTCATAAATTGCATGGCATTTCTGAACAGGGTATTAGTCTTGTTAAGAGTTATGTACTACATCAGAATTTTAATCTGTTTTGTTTCAAGTCCCATTTGTGATTAAGAAAAGCAGGAGCAAACTGAAATGTACTGGAAATGGTTAGCATCGCTGTGCATTCACTGTTGTGTATGAAATAACCAGATTATTACAGTGCTCTCCAGGCATTTTATATCTGTTCGGAAAAGGGTGGTGCAGGAGGCTCTGTACCATTTGGCATTCATTTTATGTAAATGAGTGCAGCTGAGGATTGTAGCTATTAATATATTTTTAATTGAGAATACATTGACTAGGCAAAAAGAAATGTTTACTCCACAGAAACACTACTGGCAGTCTTCTCTCCACAGAGCATCAACCAGGGAAACAAATGGTAATATAACAGTTTCGTAACTTAGATTTTTTTTTTTGAAGTAGGCCATAAAATTCAGGACAATAAAAGCAGAAATTTCTGTTGCATTGCCCTGCTCAGGCTGTCCTGAAGAGACTATTGTGTGTGCTGGCCTGGCATGGAGTGCGAAGGTGCGCAGAAACTCTTCCCAGCACTACCTGTCTTTGTCATACTCTTCTAGTTTCTGTTCCCCACCTTATGCTAGCTGCTTGCCTTCATGAATATAAATAGTCAAATATCCTTAAAATGGTGTATGGGGAGCAACAGTAACTTATATTAAGCCTGATCCATGGGAGTGCAGTGCCACTGGGCCAAAACCTCCTCCCAGTTCCACCAGTGAAAGTACCAGTGTCACGTGGCTGTACCAGCAGAATGCTTCATCACAGCTAATAAACCCTAATGAGCACCACTGAGTCACGTTGCAGCAGCATGTCACGGGGTCTGGCTGCCCTGGTCAGTCTGGGCTCCTCTGCTTTGCAGTGTTGTGTATGGTGCATGTACGCTTTGTGCCTGTCGGTAAATCAAGAAGGAATTTTCTCTAATCATTCTACTTAGGGAATTATTTCAATCAGCTTAGAGTTAAATATCTTATATACTGAATTTTGATATCAATAAGTATGAGAACAAATCTTGATAACCACTTATTATCAAGAAGTCTGTCCTAGGTGTTGTCTAGCAGGAAAGTAGACATTACTTGTTATAAGAATAAAATTTACTTTAAAACTGTAGATTATTTTGAGGTTTTTTTTGGTTTTTAAACATAAGGGTTTTTATAAGATTGTGTTTTCCAGCCTAGAAAAAAGAGGTTGTGTTTTCTCTGATGGTACGAAATTAAGTTACAGATGCAGCCACTCCAAAACATTGACTCATTTGCTTGAACTGTATGAAAAAGCAAAATTCCTGGCTAGGTTTGGAGGGAGAGGGATATGGACTTGATATTAGGATCCAGGGTTTTTTTTTTCCCTGGATCAGGTAGGCAAGGAACAGATTGCTAATGGCAGATGTTAATACAACAAGCATCTGAAAGCATAAGAAAGAAGCACTCATTTTCTAGCAAAACAAATATCCTGAGTACTTGAAAACTTAGGATCAAGGTGTAGAAAGAAAGCATAAATGTTCTTTGCAGATTTTTCAAACTTCAGGGGAACTGTTGTGACAGTTACAGTGGGGAAATAATAGAAGGCAGGAAAAAGACAAGCTTTTCTTTATATGATTTTCATGTTTATTCCTGAAACCTCCCACAATACTGCTAGGGCCATCATATATTGGTGTAGTTCCCTAAACAGGTGGACTTGCTTTCCAGATAAGATAGTGGCGAAACACATATTGCAAAATAGAAATGGTCCCACAGTTTTGCAAAGGTGAAACTACCTACAGAGCAAATGAGGCCTGGACTAAATCACAGCATATATGAATAATGTCCTCCCTCAGCATTGGGGCGCCTTCCTCCAAAATGCTGCAAGTTCTGGGAGTAGTTTAATCTAGGAAACTCACGCCATCTCTGTAGGAGACAAATGCAGTAAGTCAGCCCATGTAATTCTTGTAAGGAAAATGTTTTTGCAAGGGATAACTTCCACCTTCCATCATTGGAGAGATGGGTGATGCTAGGAAGTACTGAGCTGGCCATGAAGGGGAACAAGGCAGAGTGCTTGGTACAAGGTTCAGCACTGAATATTTGTGATAGAACTGAATGAATACTTTGCTATGAATCACAAGGCCCGACAAGAGAATAGCACAGAACAGTGGTACTTAAGGGATACTGAAGTGGAACTTGAAGGAAGTGGGAAAGTCTAGTAACAGAATAAAATCTAATCAAGTAGAAGAGTTTTGCATCAACGTAAGGAATTTCAAAATGGTCACAATATTTTAAGTGAGAACAGCCCCATTAACACAAGGGAGGAAAAAAATCCTGGCTTTGTCAATTAAATCTCAAACCGGGCGGGGACCAAGACTTAATTTGAAGAGGGAGGGGAGGAAAGAAGGAAAGCATTTATACCATTCTGGGACTGCTGTGTATCCACAGCTGAAAAGTAGTCTCAATTTTATGCCACTTACCATTTGCTGCCTGAGTGGTGGAGGTTTGAAATATGTTCGTACCTGCACTTCTTTGGCCTTTTATAAAGTGCTATCATTTCAATTTGCACTTCTGTTTTTTAAAAAATCTTGTTACTTCTTCTCAGCTCAGACTCTTTGTTCTCTTGGAATTGATTTGTTGCCTCTGATTCTATGACACTGTCAAACATGAATTTCCTGTATATCGTTTGGCCTATAATTATATCTGGGCTAATCCGCCTTCATGCAGGGAGGACATCTAGCTTACTCGAATCAGTCTATAGGGAACAGAAAGTGCTGTCTGTGTGACCCATCTCCCAGGGGCCATGCTGCAGGAGGTGAATTGGCAGCAGCAGTGTAGGGGCTCAAAAGCAGTGGCACTGCTACCCGCTTCACCCCTGCTCTGACTTGCGTGGTCAAAAGTATCCCCGTGCATTGTCACCCATCACCACAGTCTTTTCACCACTCTGTGCCTATATTCTAGCCTAAAACGGCAAGGTAAATGAGTTGCAAATTTTATCTGGTGCTGTGTGACTGTGCAGCAGAAGAATTTATTCACTGGAGATGCCATGAGCTAAAGGTCCTTTTTGGCCTGTTCTTTCACATGAGGTGAATTTTATCACTATATATATATATATATATTTTAAGTCTGTGTAATAGCTGATGTACTGTTGGATGGTTCTGGATAAGAATGTGTGGGGAGAAGCCACTTGCAATTAAAAAAGGTTTAAGGTGCTGAACAGGCTGTGATGGAAAAAAGCTGCCTTGTAAAGGATTGTTTTTCTTCCCCGTAATGCTAATCTGGAAAACATTACCTGGGTTTGTTTTTCATATACATACACATTAACTAATTTTAAAAATTAATCATTTCCTGAAGCAATAAAATGGTAATGTTTGTACAATTAACAATAGGAACATATGAAATGACATAGCAGTGCTCGTCTGAATAATTAAACGCAACTTGGCATCTCCAATGCTACTGTGTGTACCTTATGACAGGTAAAGGTAGTTGTGATGTTACGAGAAGAGTAAGTTGGTTTGTTTTTTGCCGCAAGAGCTTCATTTGGAGTAGTATAGAATCTTAAAAGTACAGCAGAGTTATGAAAACTGTGCATTTCTCACAGGAAAAACAGATGGGACTCTGTTACCAACAGTCCTGTCAGTAGCTTCATCTGCCCAGAAGCAAAGAATCAAATCAAGACGCAAGATACTTGAAAAGTCGATCAAAATTAATTAGGAAATTATAAATCAATCAATAATACACCAAAAAGTCTTGTTATGACCTCAGTTACTCGTTTAAGTATAAACAAGATAATCAGCTACATTTCCTGTCTAGAAATAAGATCATTGCCAATTAACTTAGGACTTAATTAACTCTCTAAGGTACTGAACTTTAGGTGCATCATACTCTTAACATTATTATTAGTAACTGCAATGACTCTGGTACATTCTTGATTTATTATTATTATTACATAACTATTACATTTACACTTATGATGCTATTAAAAAACCAAAGCCTTCAATATTACATTAAAGTTAATGCCAGATAAAAGACAGGCATTAAATAAAAGCAGAATTAAACAGACAATATACGTTTATATTTGAAAACCACCAATCCAGCCTCCATTCTTTGCTGGGAGGCATCAGCATAAGAGTTTATACATTTGGAGGTATCAATTTTCCATTGCATAGCTATAATTGCTCTTTATTTCTGGTCATGAGCTATTGGATTTGCCAGCCCTTTGGCAGCTCAGAGAAGTCACGGTATAGCACAGTAATGTAATCTCTACCTTCTTTTGAAGATCCTTGCTGTTTCTCTTCTATAACAAAACTTGGGACATTCTTGATTTTTTTTTTTTTTTTTTGGTCTCATGACATCCCAGCAATTTCTTTCTTCTGACACATCAGTGACCCAGTTTTCTGCTTTTGCTTCTCTTTCTGTTTTAATAACTACAAGCTGCTCTTTTCCAAGACTGAGGAGAATTTGTTCCGTGTTTGCTAGGAATAAACAGTCCAGTGGAACAAGTGTTCTGTCTGCATGACAGAGGAGTGAAGAGAGAAAAAGTTGGATAAGTAGAGACATTTAAAGCTGTTCCTTTGCTCAAAGTGGATGTTAGTTGTTCAGTGCTGTATGATAAATGTCTCCAGAACACTGAGTGTCTGGAAATAAACCTACACTATAAGTAATATGCAAGTGTAGCTATCTCCTCGCAAGCTGGCAGTAACAACACCAGCACGCATCTTTTGTAAATGGGCATTTTGTCTTTTTTATGACTCTAAAAAAGTCACTACTAAAGTATTCCAATCTTTTATTTCAGAAATACTGTCACCTTGTCTATAAGTCAAATCCTTTTTGGGTGCCTTTATGTGCTCTTTGCACAAGGTAGAACAGGATGATTGAGTCTCCAGCTTTGGCTTTGCCACAGTTTTAGCTGGCATCTAGGCACTGGCTGCTTTTACCATTTTATGACTGAGCTGGACAAATGGGGCTAGGAAAGCCAATGTACCTTTTGGCACTGATTATATTTACAGCAGGAGTGGGCTAACAGCAGTATTTTGTTTTATGAAAGAATCATTTCAGCTTTAAGAAAAGCTCACAGCTCCCATGTGTATTATCTTGTGGTTTTAGGTTTGTGTTTTGTTTGTTTGTTTGCTATGTCCAAACTTAGGAAGTGAAACAATCTCGTATCTGCTTCAAATCTGGCAACCTAGACATATGTGGATTTAGGATTTGCAGGGTTTGTTTTGAGAAAGAAACAGCCTCACAGAGAACTCTTTGATAGGACTGACCCCACTCGCTTACCACGTCTAAAGATCAGGGCGCTTCCTTGTCCAAGAAGTGCTCCAGTACCTGTTTTGTGACCGACTTGCTAATGATATGTGCGTGCATGTGGTGGTGTTTCCATGAGCTAAACTGAAGTTTCTGTATCTCTTTTTCCACTGGTACTAGGCTGGGGCTGCAGTTAGGATCTCCAGCTCCACAGCATCTCTAACAGGTGCTCTATGTATTCAGTACTTTCCACACATACTTTCTTTTAATTCATGTCTAGGTTGATCTCGTAAGTTTAACATTTTACCTGGATCTAAGAATAAGCCCCTTACAATAAAGGGGGTGTATACGCAAGGAGATTGACTTGACAGAGTCTGCCAAATTAACAGGTTAGCTATTGTCTCTAAAAAGGCTAAAGAAATCCAAAATGCAGCTCTTTTGTTCTGGAACAGAAATATCCATCCTGGGAGTGTCCTTTCTGGAAGTGAGCCAGGAATAGTTCCCTGGAATAATGCCCTGTGAGGGCTCAGCCTTTTCTGCTGTCTCGTGGGCTAGATTTCCTTCAAAAATGTGAAGTAGTCAACACAAACCTAGCGCTACCTACAGAGATGTACTTGATTATCTTACTATATAATTTTTTTCACAGAATTGCTTTTAGAATTTGACTGTTGCATGAAACAGTTTCCCTGTTAAGCACTGTTTCATTAAACTGCTAGGTTATCCAAATTCATTTATTGAGCACTGATTTTGCAGAGGCCTTGTTACATTTCTTTGCAAGAGAAGAGCAAGCAAGGAAGAATGCCTTCTCAGATGTAGTCCTAGCTGCCAGTGATATATGGCTAATTAAAGTAACATGATCATGGGACAAATGGATCACTTCTGGCATACGTGTCTGCCTTGCTTGGTGTGCGAGGGCTTGCTAGCAGAAACCTGGCTGGGAGGAGATCAAGGGGAGCTGGTGTGCTCAAGATACCTCTCAGACTCCTGGGGCCCAGCTGGGGCAGGCATATGAAATGACTCTTGTAGGAAACTGAAAATGATGCAGAACTCAATTCTTTGGTATTACAACTTCTATAGTGCCTTTCTTCAAGGTCCTTCTCCCCTGCCTCACCATTCATAGGTTCCCTGGGTAAAATCCAATCTAACTCTGGGGTGTAACAGCAGCCGTTGCTAATGTCCAGGATCACATCAGCCTCTGTTCTTGCACTTGGTGGCTCAGCTGTAGGTTGCCTCTGCTTGGCTCTGAAGCTAGGCTGACCAAGGGTGCAGTTTTCTGTGATGTGTTTCTCTGAGGTGGCTTGTCAGTGGATTCTGATGTGCAGAGAGAAAATGATGTTACTGTTACTGCTGGATAGTGCAGAAGTACAAATATCTTTACAGGCATTAAAGAATTGAGTTATGCCTGGGCATTTGCTAGTTACGTGCTTGCTCACAGTCACGCGAAGAACCTGTTCAGAGATGGAATAGGGCACATCCACTCTGCCTCCCTTTCCTGTGATTTAAAGGACACTCCTAATCATGACTTTATTACGTCTGCTGCACACTGCTTGTACTTCTGAAAGGAGCTTGACTGAGTGCTGACATTTGTTAATGATATTTTGATAATTTTCCTGGAAATTATACTGTTAGGAAATGTGCCATGAGGAATACAGGAAGGAATGGAGAATTTTGCTTTCAGCCAGACTTAGATGAATAAACTTTGCCACAGTCCAGGCTGAATTTGCTCAAAATATTTCTGAGATGTGCTTGAGATGTTAGGGGACACATTTGAAACTTCTACTGAATTTAAATAGGCTTGGGGCTCGACCCTTGAAGACTTCACCACTTCTTATACAGACTGTCATCATACCACCATTCTAGTCTTCAGCTCACCAAGCTCTTGTAGCCTTGCAAGCAAAAATAATGTCACCGTTGCTGTTGCTCAGGAGTCATTATTGCACTGGGTACAGCAGCACAGGGTAAGGAGATAAACCTCCCCACATGTATTGGGTTTATGTAGCAAGGTTTTGGTAGTGGGGGGCTGTCAGGGTTGTCTCTGTGGGAAGAGTCCAGGAGCTGCCTCATGTCAGATAAGAGCCGGCTCGAAAAGGGACCTGCTGCTGGCCAGAGCTGAGCCAGTGAGCGATGCTGGTTGTGCCTCTGGGAGAGCAGATTTAAGAAACGGGGAAAAAAAAAACTGCTGTGCAACAGCAGCTGGGAGAGAGGAGCGAGGAAAAAGAGAAACAATCCCTGTTCCTGAAGGATGGACCCCATGGTACAGACCCATATGGGAGCAGTTCCTGAAGAGCTGCAGCCTGTGGGAAGCCCACGCAGGATCCCTTTGGGAAGGACGGCATCCCATGGGAGGGACCCCACGCTGGGGCAGGGGCAGAGTGACCATGAAGGAGCGGCGGAGACGAAGCGATATGGGCTGAGCGCAGCCCCCATTCCCCGTTCCCCTGCACCGCTCGGGGGGAGGAGGTAGCAGAGGGTGGATGGGGGAGGTGTTCTCAGTTTGCTTTTAGTTTCTCACTGCTCCAGTCTGCTAGTGATAGTAATAAATTATATTAATCTCCCTATGTTGAGTCTGTTTTGCCTGTGATGGTAACTGGTGAGCAATCTCCTTGTCTTTATCTCAACCCTTGAGCCCTTTTCCATGTCATTTTCTCCTCCTCTTCCTTTGAGGAAGGGGAGTGAGAGAGCAGTGCGGTGGAGTTCAGCTGCCCAGCAGGGTGAAACCACAACACCACGCTGCACAAGGAGGGAGGCAGCCTGTGATGGGAGGACAGCCTGCTGGCAATTAATGGCCTTTTCATTGCATTCAGGTACTTAGCTCTATTCTGGTAGCTGGTGGCTTGAGCAGGAGAGATTAAACTTCTGGGAGATAAAATATAAGAGAGGGGTAAAGAAAGGGGAGGAAAAATATGAAATGTGACACATCACAATGATTTATCTTGGCAACTCATGAATGACACAGCAAATCCCAGATGCTACAAAGTGTTAATTCTGCAGGCTGTGATACAGACTCCCATGTTCAGCCTATTCAGATCAGAGGATCTATCACCAGTAATTGTCACAGAGAAGCCTACACTGTTAAAAACCAACATAACATCAATGGCAGGTAGGACTGGAGCCTGCAGCAACACTGGAAAGTTTTCTTTGTTTTGCTCCATGATGTTGTGTGGCACTGGATGGACTGGAGTTTGGGGGTCCATTCATAGATTCACCACCTCCCTTACCCATTAGCATTTCATTTGGGTGCAAAGGGACTTCTCATCTCAGTGAGAGAAGTCTCTGCTGACAGAAGTGACTCTGCAAATTGGAGGGCAACAGCTGAGGGGATTCCTTTATCAGTAGCACACACTGGATGCTAGCAAAAACACAAGCCTATCTGAAACAAGTCAAGATAATCTTTTTCAAAACCTTCTTCAGCATCACCGTGAGACTGACAGTTTATTGTTAACTTAATAAAATAGTCTTTTGTTTTCATGGCATGACAGACTGCACAAAGTCACCAGGCTTTTTGTTGCATCCTGCATGCCCATGTTTTCATGGCTTCTGGCATTTGAGTAACCAGTTTAAATCGTGATCAAACACAATGATACTGCAGCTCCATTTCTGATTACAATATGGGTTAACACTTACTGTATGAAATGGCTTGCTTTACCAAGTGGATTCTTAAATCCAGCAGCCACAATTTAAACCTTGACAGTCAAGTTCCACTTTCAGACATCTTTATAGAACTGTCCAGCTTGGGCCATCCTACCAAAGTTGTCTACTTTATGGCATTTAATTTAGCCCTCTTGTTTTTTCCCCTCTGTGAGAAAACCCTAAATCTCTCAATTTCTTCCATGAGTGTGTTCTTGCAGAGCTCTGTTCTGAACTATAAACAGCAAAAAGCTGCAGTGAAGTGCAAATCTAAGTACCAGCTGAAAAATACAAAATGCACCTTTCTAATGGATAACATAAGCATATCACACCTGCAATTGCTCTCTCCCTAGTTAATGTACCTGCTGCCATTTGCAAATGGTAGTTTTGCCCTTCTGCTTATTATTGTGCTTCAAAATTCTTCAATTAATCTGTGTGCTCATAAATTGAAGTTATCTGAAACAAATATTGCCCCTCTATTTTTTCTCTAAAATCTTTAAAGATTTTAGATGCATGTAAACTAGAGTACATCAGTGAAGATTTTAGACACATGTAAAATAGAGCTTAGCAGAATACATACTGTTATTGGTGACTAGAACCAAGCAATCAATCTTAGAATCATCCCTGGAGCGCACTAGCATTTCCTTGCACATGGGTGCTTTCAGAAAGGGAGTAAATTACCTGTTTAGAGAGATTAAGTGAATTGGTGTACTAACCTGCAAACTATAAAGAGTCAAAAGCCTTTCTCTCCCCATACCCTTACACAGAAATTAACAACTCCAGTAGCATAATGTTTTTTCATACTGCTGCTCTCTCTCCAGTGAAATATACTTTATTACTATTTGGAGGCTTTATCCCTTTATGACAACCAGTATCAAGAGTAATATTACACCAATAACTTGGTTTGCTAAGTATTAATACAAGGGAAATTATGCTAAGAGCACTGTGTGAGTTTAATTGCAATTCACACTTTAATATTTTGATGCAGCTGTAAAAATGTAGAATGAGAAACATTACAATTCTATTAGATACTAATAAATTGTGTTGTGGAGGAGGATATGAGCTGTACTTGCCATAAGGAAGCACATTCTACTTCCCATCTCTGTTTTGATCTTGCATGTGTATGATTTCATAGAAGGTTCAGTAAAGGTGCTACAGGACAAGTAAGAAATGAATGCAGGGTTATATATTTTTATTTCTGATGATCAGAAACAAAGCAAAAATAATGTAAATCATATTGCTCATGAAGTGTTTATGTCAAACAATTTTCTTTATGCAAAATGTGAGATTCTTTAGAATGAACCCCACCACAATTTAATTTTTTTCTTTTGTAGGCTTCAGCTTTCCAGGTTTGGATGTATCCAATACAATAGTATTCTGAGAAATATTCAGAGACTCATCCCTTATCATTTTTTCCTAATAGAAATGATATTAAATTTCTATGCATCTCTGCTATTTTTATTCATAAATGAGGGATGCATTGTGGCAACAGTGCTTCAATGGAGCCAAATCTTGCTAGCCCACTCAGCCCTATTGCATTTCTCTGGGTAACTGCTGAAGAGAAATGTATATTTGGCCCTGGACTACTAAGTTCACATAATATCTGAGGCTGTCCCATAAGAGCCCTCCGAAAGAGAACATCACCTGTGGTGTATATAGCACATAAATCGCACGTGAGATGTTTGAGTTGCTGACCATCTCATGCTGTTTCAAAGTACCCCCTTTTGGTCCTGTGTGTGTACGCGTGCATGACAATAACTAGTTATGCCTCAGTCACTCATTTGCTTTCAGTCAGCTAGCCGTGATGGACAGCTTGCTTGGATCTATTGCTACAAAGGACATTAGTTCTCATGTTCAATAGTTAAGAGCTCTCAGAGAATACAACTGGGATCAAGGACTCTTGTGCTGGACACTACATAACTACAAAAGATATGGTCACAAGTCAAAGATCTTTCTATTAAGGCAAGAGAATGACTGAAGAGGGTAGACAACACTCAAAGATCCCTAACTTCCATGTCTTGCATGTTCTGAAGTAACTTGTGGGTCTTCACAGCATAAATACTGCGGGTTTTCTTGATACCTGCAGCAACTGAAAGGAGACAACTAACAACTTAGTCTTGTGTTCTAACATCCAAATCAAAATGCATAGAACTACGTGGCTTTGGGCAAATTACCGAACAGCCTTTTGGCTTGTGTTTCAGAAGCTGGGAAGCAGAAGTAAATCTCTCTCACCATCCCCAGTACATTGTTCTGATTAGCTGAGAAGGCTACTTGAGTCCACTTTTTCCACTACATTGTTATCAAAGAAGTGTGTGTACAGGTGGGACTGAGCCCATGTCTATGCCACTGATGCAGAGGGAGCACAGTCTGCTATAGCAATGCCTTCTTTACTTTATCCGTGACAAGGACAATGTTAGCCACAAAATATTTTGGTATCGGGGCTTTGCTGTCACACTGCTGTCACTGATACAAAACTTCATGGAAGAGCTGATAAAGACCCAGCTCATGTCCTCGGGGAGGACAGTGGAGCCCCACTTGAACAAGCGGTGATCTGCTGACCATCCACATGTAGCTGATACTGAAAAGCACTTTACTGTAATTTTTCATTTGAATGTGTATGAATCTTCACAGTGGGTAGGGGATGATGTGAGATCACCTGTTAACTTGTGCTCTTTTATGGAGTGGATACCCACAGAGTTAAACCAAGGCTCATAATATCAACGTTTACCTTTTCTTATCAGGCTTGATTCTCAAAGGTCAGTGCAGTTTTCCACTGGCCTCAGTGGAATTTTTGGGGGGGGGGGACGCGGGCGGCGGCGAGGAGAATGATTTAAGTGCACAGGTGTTTGGACACTGCATTGTCGGTCCAGGTAGTCTCACCAGCAAGTTATTCCCTTTCATGCCTCCAAGCTTGCAATGTCTCACCTCCCCACCTTCTATTCTTTGTGCTCCTCCTGATCTGTTTTCTTTGTTGTATCTGCTTCTCTGCCTTCTGCCTGCACTCTGAGTCTGAGCACAGCTGACTGCACATTTCTCTCGTTCCTGAATTTAAACCCATCCATGTGTCTTGAATGAGCAGCTTACCCAGGGATCTTCTCAATTAAAATGTTCACAGAGTCATTAAACTAACTAATGGTGGAAACTTCAGTAGAAATAATGCTGTAATGAGACAAGCTTTCATCATCTCACTGAGGAAAACATATTTCACTTGATTCAGATAAATTATATGCCCCTACATATTATGATCAATATTTTAGCAAGACTTAGCATTTAACTATGTCATTTTTGAGTAATGAATAATCACATTCAGTATATGAAAAATGAGTAATGACAGATATCGCTGGACTGGTACGTATTCTACTTCTCAAAATGATGTTTAAATTTTTACAAAAATGTTGCATAAAGGATTCAATGACTCAAACTTGTTCCTTCTAATAGGTATCTATCATTTAATACTGTGACTGCACTCAAAGTACAGATTAACATAGCTAACTCTAATACAACATTCAAGTATTTTGAGAAAAACTGAACTCAGTTGTCATGAAATGGATATGATAAAGCTGGAATTCAGAAATTGAAGGACTGAGCAGACCACTAAAATTATCTGCTTATGTTGCATAATGGCAAGAGTATTTAGTAGGTCATGGCTACTTCGTGTCTTTGCTATTATAGAAAACAGGAGAAGTGTAAAGTACTTCTATCAGAAAGAATTTCTAAAATAATGATATTTAAATAACGTGCAGAAAACAACAGCAGTTGTCCTGACATAGGTGTGCTTTAATTTGTTTTATCTATTTACTTGCCTCTGTTCGCTGTATCACACTTCTTTTGTTTACAGCCTTCCCAATGGCTTTTGCTCCAATTTTAAAATGTTTGTGCTTGAAATTATTCTTAAATGCACAAACCAGTACAAAAGGAGCTGTTTTGATTTTCCTCTAAAAATGCCAATGCAATTTCAAGCACCTACTTAAGAAAATCTCTCTCTTCTAAGGCCTGCTGAATGAACCATCAGTAAATGCATGCAGGTCTCAGAAAGATCAGTAAGCATTTGTCACTGTAATCCAAAAAGAAATCTCTCTATGCATAGGATACTAATTTTTTCTCAGTCTAGTAATCAGTCACTTGATTACATTGATCTGTGGTTGACTCTTTTCTTCCTACATCTGATCTGTCATCCAGTTTTAAGGTTGCAATTGGGGTGATAGATACTGTTCTATATTTTTAATATCCTTAGGCTGTAGTTGGCTGTTCTGCTTTTGACTGACTTCTTTTTTTCATTATGTCTAGCAGGTGCCTAAAACTAATTTACAAGCTTGACCATTGACATGGTGACTTGCTCTTGCGGCTAGGTTTAATGGTGCAATACTGTAATTCTATCTTGTAAAAATAAATAAATAAATGGCATTCATGAGTATGCCATATTTCTATTCCATTAAAGATGTAACATTGGCCTCATTGTAATTTCTGGGCCTTTAAAATTAGGAGTGTGAACAAGCAACAGAAGGGTCTGTGATCACTTAGGTCAACTCTTCCATCAAGCGGCTCCTTATGGAGTTTTGCACTGATACCTGTAACAAATGCTGTTTGATTTTTAGTCACGTATAATCAACAGAGGTATCTATTTCTAACAGAGGGGACAGAAGGTTTTTCAGGTGTCCCCTCAGTGTAGATGGTCATATCATTTCTTCTCAATATTTGGTTATGTTAGCATAGTCCAGATACATTTCTAATGTTTTTGCCATTTTATGGAAGAACAGTGTCAAGGAGATCAGCTATAATCTTCTCATTATATTTGCATAAATACTACTCTGCTAGTTAATGCCTTGCCAAGTGCAGCTTTTTCACTCAGAAAGTGAAATTCTCCCACTGTCGATATCAGTGTTTTCCTTAGGGATGAAACAGCTAATAATCTATACTATGTAATAGGGAAATTTACGTTAATATCATCACAAGGATGATGATTACTGACCCATATAGGACTAGTTTTCTACAATGATAGAAAGGCATTCTAAAATGTATTTTCATAAATTAGGTCATTTAAATCAGTTCAATATGTAAGTCACGGTAGCAAATTTTTCACTTGGCAGCTCTTCATTATGTAGCTAGGATTAATTCTGATTTAAGAATCCTGTTCAGTTATTCACTTTTTCCCCCTCAAAACTTCACTTCCAGTAGATGTGGTGACATCACAAAGTGGCATAACGTCATCTGGTGCCACCTGCCTTTTCTAGCTGTGGAGATGACTTCATGGGGCACAGTCACTGCAAAGAGCAGAATCCCATAAGTGAGCCATATAAAGTGACAAGGCAGCATTTTTTCTTCAGGGTGAAGGATTAAAAAAAAAAAGTGGGAGTGGAACAGCACTCCAGGCCCAAGGATGGGCGCAAATGGAAGTTATACTGCTCACCTCTGGAAATAGATTTTTAGCAGCATAAGTCATTTAACCACTTTCAAAGATTTTACTCTGGGGTGCCTCAGTGCTAGAGCTGTGCAAACGTGGTAAAAGACAGTCTGTGCCCCAGCGACTTTAATAGCCCTCGGTTTCCCCCCGGCGATGCTGTTTTGCTCCTGCTCTCTTCTCTTGTGTAGGGTGAAGGCCTCTGCCTCCTGATTCTTTTAGCAGACCTCCGGTTAGTGCACAGAGCGAACCCTCTAGACTTTGCTGTCAGCACTACAATCCTTTCAAAGCTCACCTGGCAGGTTTCCCAGAAAAGCAAGACACGGTCGTTTAAGCTGGTTGCCAGGAAAAAGGCTGAATAATGCTCATTCTAGCTATTTGTTTGGGATACTGGTTCTCACTTTATGAAATAAATATGCCAGACATTCATCTCTTGAATGAAAAGAAATTGCTGCAATGGTCTTGCACTGTGCTCAGCAGAACCTTTCCAAGGCCTCTCAAAGGCCTTTGATGGACCATCTCGGATGCTAACGGAGCATCAATTTCACCAGGTCTTCCAGGGCTCAGATGGAGTTAGAGCGCTGAGGCCTCTCTGTTGTCATCTTGTAGCTGGGCCTGAATATCTATTTCTCAAGTCAAAACTGGCTTTTGTTTCTTGTAGAAAGCTAGGGGCAGGGACGGGACACCCAAACCCACCGACTTTCATGCGCTGCTCAGCGTTTGTCAAAGAATGGAAGTGTGGGCCGGCATTGTAAAGCTATATTCTACACGATAGCATTTGTTACGCCATAGCAAACTAGGATGTAAGAAGTTTATAGGAGCTGTCCATTAATGGCCTGAGTGTCTGGAGGACTGGCTGTGTCTGCCCACGGAAAGCAGACACTCCTGTTTTTCTCACAAGGCAGCTAGGAACAAGCTTCATGAGTCAGTTCAGGCTGCCTCCTCCAGGTACCAGTAAAACACTGCTGGAATCCTGTGGAATTGATCAAATTTGTGAACAAAAACTCCAGATGCCTTCAGCTGGGTATACATTTGTAAAAACACAGTGATTCTGCAATTTAGTTGACATAGTCTATTAATGCTTTTCACTACAAAAGAAACACTTTGTCAGTATTTACGAACTTCCTCTTGGGGGAAAGTCTCTCCTTAAATGAATTTCAGTTTTGTCTGGCATCTTCACTGTATGCATGGAATAATTCATATATGTGGATGTTATCAGCACTCTTTAATGCTTCATATTTACCATCAAATTCCTTTGTTTGGTATTGGACATCTAGACAAATACTTGAGCTGTTGCTTGGATTATACTGCTTCCTTATAGCTAATCCTAAATAGCTACAGACTCTGTTCTCAAACAATGTATTTGTTACAGATACCATGTTCAGACATAAGTAGAAGACAGGAAAGCCTATTTTTCTATCATAAGGAGACCAGATGACTGAGGTTGTAGGGTATGAATATAACAGAGCAATCTTATCAGGAAAAAAAAAAAAAAACAGAAGAAAGGGGGAAAAAGAAAAGGGAACAAGAGATCAACTTTTCTTGTCTAATATTCCACCTCCATGCTAATGCTATCTGCCATATATTATTCTTTGTTTCCTTCATAAAAAGGAAGCTTTGCCTAGTCTTACATTTCTGTGAAGTGCATTAGTGAATATCATCATAAAAATCACTGAAGACAAGGCAGTATTCCAGCAGCTTACATATAGACATCATTGCTGTAAAGTGCTTCTGTCTTTTGAAAGCAACATGGCAGAAAGAAGGGAACTTGATGTGAAAAGCCTTTTTACCATGCTTTCGCACTTCATTTCTCTGGCGGTGTTTGTGTTTCGAAGTTGGTATGATAGTTTTGTTTAATGCTGTGTGTTAGCTTTGGTTCCACACGTAAGGAACATATGGTCATGCAGTCGGTTAAAAAGCTACTACAGGGATTGCTTTGCTTGCCAGGCTAGGAGACAGCAAGAGCCATGACAAGGCTGTAAGCGATCGGTTTGGTTAAAGGAAGGGATTGCAACAGATGGTATGCTGCTTAGCTGCTCGCTTCGGCCCATCATTTACACTCAGTTGTTAGGGATGGAATAAAATCTTGTTCCTTAAATCTTAAGAGAAGATAGCTGCTTTAAAAACCTGCAAAACAAAGTGTTGGTAATGAACTATAATAAGAAAAAAAAAGTGAGAGAAAAAGGTAGGGTGTAAGGGAGGAAAGGATTCAGTTGTGATGATTTTAATTAATGAAATGTCTATTTGAGAGTCATTTTTTTTTCCCCCATAGACCCTTTGTACTTTTGACAACTGATGATCTCCAAATTCTTAGTTCTGTAACCCTTTCTCTTGCTTTTTGCAATTGATTTGCATCCATTTTTCAACAGATCTTTTTGGTTACTTATTTCTGAAAAGTGACTTTCTCCTAGCTTTTGAATACACTATGCCTTGCCTAGTTCTGAAAGTTTAGACTGTTCTAACAGTGTTTTAAGAGTTGCCTGTCTGATGTATAGAGTGACAGTAAGAAACAGGAATCTCATTATTGCCTTTTTTCCCCCCTTTATTCTTTTCTGACAGTGGCGAAATATGGTGAAGCTGTGCCTCAGTCAGGTAGGGTCACACGGTGTCGCAGTCTAAGCACTGCAATACTTCGGACATGATTGCTGGGTTTATCTGCATCTGTCTCTTGAAAGCACTAACTTACAAAATGTATCAGGAAGGACTTTATCACCACCCAAATGGTGGTGATATAATGGTGGACCTTATAGCATCCACAACGCACCTTATATGAGCAAAGCATGATGAAACTCAGTGCATCCTTGCAGCTAGCCGTCAACACTTCTTAACATACCATACATAAGAGCTTGCCATTGTGAACTCTAACACCATGTTTCCTAAAGGAGTCTAGAAAAACTTACTGAAGGAGGGTTTATTCAGCAGGATGTGAAAATGCTCCTTCTCACAGTAAGCAGACTTTATCAATATATTTTCAGAAGTGATTATTGTATTAAACTATTCTTGTTTTATAAAATAGGAACAGCAATGATAATAAGAGAATAGCTCTGCACAGTTGAATAAATCACTCAGGCAGCACAGAGATGATAATTACAATTAAAGTGGCAGAGAAATAAAGATTACCTACAGTTGTGCACTTGAAACTGAGTAACAACATACTTTAAGTGTCTAAAATTCTTACATGCTTCCAAATGGGAAATTTAGCCATAGCAGCAGTACATCATGGTCTCTTACTTTATATATGCACATCTCAATGGGGACTGTTTTTCTGATATAGCAGCTTTAGGATACGAAAAATTTATGCTCCCATGCGAAGAACCTGTTCTCATGGAGTAGGGCTAAATATTCTTGTACTACCTTCAAGAAGATGCTAATGTTAACTTAATTTTCAATGTATTAATGTAATCTGTATGCTTTATCTAAGGTGTTATAAGTTTGTTCTATATATATGTTTAGTGCAGTATGAATGAGACAGAAAGAAAAATCAATCATTGCTTCACAGAGAAATATGAACTCTGTTAGCTTCATTTTTCACACTGTGAAAATGACTTGACCTTCCTTTCCTCAGAAATCCAAATATCTCCAATCTGTATTCAGCAGCATAGCTGGGCACAAATTTACCATTAACATTTTCTGGATAGAAAACTGTGATTCCATTTTTGTTGTTTTGTGGAAAAAGTAGGTTTTTCTTCGGATCAAATGGAGTATTTTGAGCAGAAAGGGTTTATGTGCTGTATCACAAGGGCTGCTGTTCAGCTACCTCTCACCATGGGCAGCTGGCCAGTCTCTCTCACCCAACCCACCACGGCCACAGTTCTGCTGCTCCTTCTGCAGGAGTGGGGACAACAGGGCTTCTTGCGGTGGTAGCAGCCCAGGCTGCAAGCCCTGTCTCTGGAGCACAGCACCGAGAGGCATACGTTACTATTTCTCCATGTCTTCCTCCTTGCCTTCATATCTCCCTTTCCTGAACGTGCACACAGCCCGTGCTACAAAGCCTTTGGGTAAGGTTAGCGTGGGTCATAGGGTAGGTCTGAAAGAGAAAGGATGAGGCTGGGATGCCCCTTCCCTGCTTCACACTTGGTGCCCACCATCTGCTGCCGATCCTGAGGGAGCAGAGGGGAAGCCTGGCCATTTTGGTGCAACTCAGCAGCTATCTTGGTGGCAGGGTGCTCTCAGCCTCGTGCTTTCCCCCATGGCCAAAGCGGCAGCAGCCGCTGAGGGGGACCTTGCAGTTGTGCCCTGTGAGAGGGGCAGCAGCACCCACTCCCCACCCCAAAACCCAAAATAGGGGCAACTCTCGAAGTTTCAACATCCCTGGCAGCTGGCTGGAAAGCTGGGTCTGGCCTTGTTGAGCAGTGTGGGCAGGGGAGGGTGAAACGGCAGCAGCAGCACCCACAGCCTCGTCGGCAGAAACGGAGCCTGACCCGTGCTGAGCCAGCTCTCCTCTGTGCAGCAGACTGCTGGCCTGGGCGGTGGTAAACAGGGCCTCACTGGTCTTACTATCGGTGTCCTGAGCTGTTGCTGCAGGTGCTGGGAACCACAGTTGTATTTTCCATTGTAACGGTAAAAACGGTCACGCTGGGGGCAGTTGAACTTTCTATTCCTGGCAGTCTGGGTAAACGAACCCTTTGCTATTTAAAGACAGAACTGGGACAGCCTTGTGCTTGCCCCTGGCCGCGCTACAGAAGCATACGTGGCCCTGACACGCTCCCATAGCAAGCGCTGAGCTTGGCCAGCTCTGGTCGTTGCGTGCCGAGGTGGCGTGGGGCCAAGCGTGGCCGCTGGCAGCTCAGCACGCGGCCTCCCTGGGGGCCGGGGGCTCCCTCTGCCTGCCCCGTGGCAGCAGACGGCGCATCCGGCACGGGGCCCCGGCGGCGGCTTGGTGGGTGTCTGCAGCGGTGGCACACGGGCGCAGCCTTGGCTGGTTTGAACTCTGGCTGCAAAAAGCTGGTTTCTGCACAAACTTCCTTGTGCAGCTGAGGGCAGGGGGTGTTCGGTGAGCTCCAGGTGCCCAAAATGTAAACTCTGAGGAGAGGGATTCTCTCTGATATTGCCCTTCATGGGAACTGCAGGTCTGCTTGCTCACAATGGATCTCCCACCCTTGTCTTTGCTAGAGTGAGCCCTGAAAACATTTTGGGGGACTATTTTGTGCAGATTTTGCTAGTTCCTGAAGAATCAGAAGGGCTTACTTCAATAAAGTGAAGGCACTAATACCTGAGAAGCGTGTTTTTCCTGCCCTGTAACAGCCATGCGATGTGCAGGCACTTCCAGAGCAGGTGCATGGGGCGCTGGGTGCTACCAGAGCCCTCTCAGCAAGGCAGGGTGCAGAGCATCACCGGCTCCTGCAAACCCCAGAGCGTAATGCGTGTAGTAAGTCATTTAGTTCTGTTTAATGGTTCGAGCTTGAGTTACTGAAAATAGGTGAGTTACTGAATGTAAGTGATTAGGTAGCAGACCGGGCTTTTACTTGTATTAATAGTAATGTTTTCTGAAGGAACCTCTGTCTATTTCTGGAGAAAAAATTTGAATTGTGGCAGCACTGGCTACAAAGTCTGATTTTTGAACAGGGCTTTTAAAACCAAGAAGAATGAGGGGGGGAAGAAACAGGAGAGAGGGGGGCCTGACTCATGGTATTTCATAGCTTGAGGCCCAGAGCAGTGTGTTTGAGCCTGTTTGTGGAGAAAACAGATAAGTGTCAGAAAGGAAATGCTGCGTGCACCTGCCTGCCCGCAGCAGGGAGAGGAGCGGGGCTTGGGGTTTCACTGGGTGTGAGCAGACTGTCAGCGGCGCAGCCTTGCCTGAGCTCCCTTCCTTGGGGGGCCGTGAGGCACACGATGCAAATGTGAATCTTGCAGTGAAGCCCAAGTTCAGTTTAGGAAGTCTTTGTCACATTTGACTTCCACTGGTAATGGTTCCAGAGCTTTTCCTCAGCAATTTTTTAATCCAATAGTGCTTATACAACAGCTGTGTACTCCTTAGGAAGGGTTACATTAGCTGCTCTGCCACTGACCTGCGTGATCATCTTTGGTCTGTTGCAGCTCTCAGGAAGCCCATGAAGATGCTTTTGTTTCAGGGCTCACTGGAGCCTGATCTCTGTGGAGGCAGAGCTGGCTGCTGTGACCGGCCACGGGAGCCTCGGCTGTGCACATCAGACCCCACCAGAGCAAGGAACATCTGTAACTTCACCCAGCACCAAGTCCCTGCGAGCCAGTGGCACGGGGAAGTACAGGGTGTGGCTGGTGCTGTGGAAAATCCGCCAAAATGAACACAGCTTTGGTCTTGTCCTTGCAGTACCAATGGATGTACTTGCTTGTGCCGTGCATAGAGTACGTGGAATCTTATATTGATAAAATGGAGAAAAATGGATATGGAAAATAAGGTATTGGTTACTGTTTAGAAGGCAGTCAGATACAAAAGCATGTGGGCAGGGTGCGAGAGCCTGGGTAGAAAACAAGTTGATTTGGGGGATGGAGGGCCCAGTGGCCCCCTTTCCCCATCCCTTGCACGTAGGGCAGCCTGGGAGCCCAGCGGGGTGTGCGATGGGCTCTGAGGGTGCGCACCAGGACCCCGCCGGTGGGCTGTGCCACCTCCTATTGCCAGTGGAGTGGGAGGCAGTGGGCAGGGCTGCCCAGCTGGGGTGAAACCCCAGGAGGGCCCGGGAGCACCCTTCTCGTTCAGCCCCTGGGCCGGCCTGGGCCTTGCTTTCCTCTGCCATCGCGCCTCTCCGGGCTAAGGCCCAGAGCCTCGTCGGGGCCACGTATCCCTGCGGCACCTCTCGTGTAAGTGGGACCCCGCTGGTTTTCTCGCAGGAGTTGCTGTTGCCGGTGAAATCATAGGTGCCTATTTCATATTTTTCCTGCTTTCTCCCACCCCTCCAAGCCCAGCCAGGACACTCAGGGGTTATTCCGAGGCGCAGTGCCGCATTGCTCCCCCTCATCCCCGCTTTTCCTCCTTTTCCGCAAAACTTCCCCGGGCATCCGCGGGCGGGGGCTGCGCGGCTCCGCCAGATCCCGGCGGTGCTGCCGCGGCGGCTCCATGCCGCGGCTTCGGGCCGCCCCGGCTCCTCCCCTCGCGGTGTGCGAGTGTGTGCGCGCCTGTGTGTGTGTGTGTGGTGTGCGCGGTGCGCGCCTGTGTGTGTGTGTGTGCGTGTGCGTGCGCCTGG
>VXAL01018528.1:249056-310961 GCA_013399475.1 Chauna torquata
GCCCCGGGAAGGGAAGCGGTGCGGAGAGGCGATGCTTTCCCCGGGATCGCGGCTTTGCTAATGGTGTATTTACTGCTGTCAATGACAATATTGCTTTCGCGGGGGGAACGCAACTGTAGTTTTGCTGTGTGGCACAGTTTAACTGCAGCCCTGTATAGTGTGGGGCTTTCTGTTGCTGTTTTTGCTGGTTTCCCGTTCTGGAGAAAGCGTTATTGAAGTTAGTTTTGGAAGTGGGAAGATCAGTCCCCGTGATATTATAACAGGTCTTTTTCCTTCTCTCTTTCCTTTTTTTTTTTCCCATTTCCTTTCCTCTTCTTTCTTTCTTTCTTTTCTTTTTTTTTGGGGGGGTGGGGTACTGGGGTCTTAGGTTCATGTTGCTCTGCAATGAAGTGCACACCTTGGAAAGGCCGGTGCATCAGTTTAAGTATATTGTAAACTTGTTACCGAAGTAAATGTTAAGGAATTTTCGATGGGTGACAAGTAGCTGGGAAAGTTAATATTTGGGTAGGTATTTAGTCACTTTCCTGGCTGGTTAATGAGATTATGATTATTCTTTATGACTGTTTTTATTGGTTCTTTTCAATTTAGCGAATACAGTTATAATTTTTTTAACTACACACAGTCAAATTCAAAGGTTGGTTACTGCTTTCTTAAATGGTTTTGGGCTAGAGTGCAGTTTGCCAGGAAAGACAGAAAGTAAAATACTGTGTTTTGCGATCCTAATCTCTAAATGTCACACAGATTTTGTGTGTGCATGCATGTGCATTTGGACCTCATGTTTTGCAGAGGGTTTACTTTACTTTGTTGATAATATAAAGGTATGTCTAGGAAAAAGAGCATATATTTAGTTAATAACTATCATTTTGCCAAACACAGTGTAGCAGCTATGGTTGCAAATCCAAGGTAATCAGAACCAAATACCTGTCACGTTCTATTTTACAGCAGTTTGGAGTAAATCCTTGGAACCATAAATTACACTGTATCAATATTAATCTGGAAGCTGGCGTTTTGGATCCTGTGTGTGTTTTATCAGCTCTGCATAAACCATCATATTACATCTTTTAATAACCATGCTGTTGTTATTTAAAAGTAATAATCACAGTAAAATTAGTGCTCAATTAAATATTATGCCTTTGCCACACTATCTTTACTCTGCTACACTAATTTATTTTGCAGACAACTGATAACCACTGTATAACTACTCAAATAATATTTGCATACAATTTGCCTAATTTATAGTGTGGGTAACATCATTAATTTAATAGAAGCTGTTAGAACCCAATATGTGGGTGTAGTTCAAATACTAAGCACATTATAGGTATTGAGTTTTAATGTTTGCGTAATAACTTGCTTTCATTTGACTGTGGGTTTACGTGGATTTAGAGATGTGCATCAGAAAGAAGGGAACTCTTGTGCCTCTGTTTTTGCGTAAAATATTAACGTATTGCCACTCATTCTATAAATTCTATTCACTTGGTTTCTTACAATGAAATGTATTGCTTTGTGTGTGTGTGTGTGTGTGTGTGTGTGTGTTTAGGGTTTGTGAAGCAAGAACGTGTTTTACTTTATGGCTGTTTCAAAGTGTTTTGATATCTACACAAACTCTGTGATACAGTTGGATTACTATTGCAGAGATCAAGTTGGATTCAGCCATTAATAATCCGATTAGTATATGCATGTGCACATGTATATAATGTATGGGTATATAATCTACATGTATACGCAAACATTACATGTATTTTATTGTACATATAAAGATTTTTATATCTTAGACAAGTAATTACATTGCTTAAGGAGAGATGAATTTAGCTCATTTATCTATAAATGTGTGTTAATATACGTGTACATGCATCATCTTTGCGCACCCAGAAATATGCATGCTTACCCATCAAAATTTTATTTATTTTTGTCTGTGTATCCAGTGTGGTATGGTTACTATATAATATTTATGAATAAGTATATTTAGCATGATGTGTGAATTTGTGCATTGTTTTGCAACTGTCCTCCGTGCTTCTGTCTGTAAGCTGGCCTTTGTAAAACGTGTTTCATAAGCGTTTATAAGGCAGTTAGAGACCCTCTTCTGCATTGCTTGCAAACGCAAAACTTCTGCTAATCTGTGCTGCAATCGCAAAGAAGGCAAGCTCAGGGCTATGGTGTGTGTGGGTGTTTGTATGTATTATCTGTATATAAATACAGCAGAAACATAGTTGGCCTAAGAAATAAATATATATAGAAATTATAGTTTAAATAGAGTTTTTTATCCAATGAAAAGGTTTAAAGGTAACACTTTCTATGCATATCAGGAAGTGACTCCCCAAAAGTTTTGGGGTGGTGGGAAAAACACCACTATGTTTTTTTCCCTCCACCAGAGGTACTTCTCTGTGTCACTTCTTGAAATGTATTTTGTCAAGAACTGTCAAAGTTGCAGCGCACGCTGCTGCTACGTGTGTTCTGAAGTTCTCGCCTGGCATTCGGGATGATTAGTGGGAGCTTTGTCTTGACAGAAGCTGCAGAATCAGCCCTTAAGTTTCCCATATTAGGAGAGATCACAACAGTGCGAGAGTGGGGTGTTTCATTGACCCTTCATCAAGAACATTGTAGGGAGGGTAGCTGAGGGGATTTTTTTTTTTTTTTNATGTTTTGTAAGGCTTGACAAGCTGAAAAAAAAAAAAAAAAGAATCTAAACTCTGGTCTAGGTGAAAGGGCCAAAGCTAAAGTCTGCTGAGATTCCTGGATGAATAAGAAACATTCACCTGGGCTTGCATTTGATACAAACCGTTCTATGAGGGAGAAAGGAAGGGAGATGGATATAATGAAAAGCTTGAATGCCTGTGTGCACCAAGGGGACCACTTGCTGTTAAAAATCAAATTTCATCTTTTAAATCACTTTCCACGCTTGTCTGTGGTAACCAAGTAAATGAAATCTTGAAGTGTCCTGGGACCATGCGGCTAGATTTGAACCTGCTTACGGAGTAAGGTGGTGCCATTAATCAGCAGCTGGGAAACAACAAACCCCAACAAAACCCAACCAACGTGGAATATATAGCTCTTCACTAACACAAAGAAAGGCGGGGAGATTCATGGTTTATGTTTTATTTATTGTTGTTGGTATTAATATTTTTTTAAGTCCTCCAATCTTTGAAAAACTGGAAGCAGAGAAAATACTTAGCAGCAAAATGCACGCTGAGGTATGTAAAATAAAACCTGGCAACGGGAAATAAAATCAGCAGGTAGCACTATCGTAACTGTGTGGCTGGGATAGTGAGGTCTTCTCACTGCAGAGAAACAAACCTCTTGTCTTTTCTTTTAGATTATGTATCACAAGTAGCCTAATTACAGCAAAACCAGCAAACTGCCAGTTATACAGGAAGAGGCTTAAACTCACCAAACTGTTATATAAATAGAAAGTTCAAAGGTCTGTTTGTGGCTGACAAAGCTGAGAACAGGCCATCTGTGGGCCAGGTTCCTCTCCTGTATGAATGCAAAAACGTACTGTATGCCCCAGCAGTATGCACTTCCAACATATTCCTCAGTCTGGAGGGAGTGATCCTGCTCTCCAGACAAAGGTGAACTGTTTCAGTTCCAGCCCTGGGTATTCCACCCCTCATCCACCTTCCCCCTTCCCTCTTTGCCTTGTGCCTCTGCAGAAGACCTCAGTTACTCTTCTTTCACCAGGGTCTGTAATAGCTTGCTAAATGAAAAGTATTCTGAACGTGGAAACAGTGTAGTGCTTCTGATGGGAATGTGTGAAATAGAGTAGATAGGCTCTTTGGGAATTAGCTTGAGAGAGAGAGAGAGATTTTCCTTTTTTTTCTTTTTGGGGGTGGTGGTGAGAATGTTAGTACAGGAGGAAGTCACATTTTGAATGAGTTTCTGTAAGGGTTTTTTTCCCCTCCCTTTCTTCTCCTTAAGAAATATTACAGTTGAATTGCTTTTACTTTTTAGATTTGTATTACAGACATCCCCGAGTAATTATTTGAAAACGTTTCATTTTCAATTTGCTTTGAAAGTGTAAATGGATGGATTGTGTGGCTGCCGGTGGGTGGGTGAG
Organism: Chauna torquata; assembly: GCA_013399475.1. NCBI lineage: Eukaryota > Metazoa > Chordata > Aves > Anseriformes > Anhimidae > Chauna > Chauna torquata. Next base: position 253,108 of record VXAL01018528.1, read on the forward strand.
GGGGATTAGATGCTGTCAAAACAAGCAGCTGAGAAAGACCAAAAATATTCTTGGGCCAAAAACCTGTACTTTAAGTACATCCTGATTTAGTACTTCTTCCCTGGCTGATACTGAACTCCATGGAGTGTAAATCTTAAAAGAATTTGGCCGTTTGCAAACATTAAGCTCACATCTATCCTATGAGGCAAAATTACAATCAGTTTAACAGCATTTGAATTGTTTTTCTAATGATTCATTCAAGAATTTAATGACTTCTAAAATATACAAATTGGGATGGAGAGTAGATACTTCAGATACTGTTCAGCTATTCCAAAGCCAGGCAGGACTTCAGAACATTCAAGCACTTTATACACGAATGCCAATTATATTGTTTAGGATTTTGTTTTTGAGTAAAGATAATGTTATGATGCAGGTCCTTCAGCCAAGCAGAATTATTCCTTTTGTGCATCTGAGAAGACTGTTACTGCAACGTGGAATTTAACTAAATAATTTAAAGGGGAAATGTGACATTGTGTAATGTGTTAAGTTAAATCAATATACTAAAAGATCTCTGGAAAAAATGGATGGACACTGCCGGTCTTTTTGGACTTCTTAAGACTGAGAGAGTAAGCTCCACCTTCTTGGAAGGAGCGTTCTTATGCTGACTGTGTTGTGAGGCCCAAATTCTTTTTTATGTGAGTAAAGAACAAAATTCCCATCATCAAAATTGGCTCTAAGACTGCTTGATATAGCAGGGTCCATAGACAGGTGTGTGGTTTTAAGCACACAGGCAACCCTATTGAAACAATGCTGATTTCAAGTGAAGTTTTACTGAACTGGGTTCTTGATCACTCCCGAAATGCTCAGTGTTTTACTAATGACTAAACTCTAGTTCTCTCTGTACTTGGTGACGGAAACTGTGTAGTACGCACCAATTTGCCTAAACTCTAACAGCAGTTTCACGTAACTGTACAAATGACTGAGCAGCCAGAAAGAATGCAAATATTAAAGCTCATTTTTATACATATAAGAGCTGTAGGAAATAACTTCTACATCGAGCCCTGGAAGAATGTGGAATAAGCACCTAAACAGACATATCCCACCCTGTATTTCCCCTGGTGCCTTTAGGTTGAAGGTAATGGAATTTCTTTGTGTAGAGGACTTGAAGGATTGGGCTCTTGGATGCTCATTAAATGTATATAATCGATGAATACCATAAAGTACCTGTGTGTTCCTCCAGCTTGGGTTTGAGCCAGTAGCCAGGGATGTCAATGGAGATGCTCCCAACTGATTTCAGAGGGTGCTGGATTTGACCTCGTTATGTCAAAAGGCAGACTTCCAGAAATGTGCTGCAGCTCTCTAATGACCAGCAGGCTAAGGATCAGCAGGCACGTTGCACACACCTAATGCCATGCATGTGAACAACTCTGCTGAGTCCAATTCTGAACCATTCTAATTCAAATTTACTACCTTTCTTTTGAAAAGAAAGAAGAAAAATGGAGAAGAAAGCCTGAACATTTCTCTTGGTTGCAGTTAACAAAATAAATTTTATAAAACCGTCAAACATTTATTAACGCAGAGAACTGAAACTGTGCCCCAACTCTGGGTTTTGCAATGTTACAGATTGTTTCTTAAGAATTGAAAAAGACGACAGTAAATCCAGTAATATGTCGAGTTAGTATAACCTTCCAGACCACTCGTAATATAATAGTCAGGAAGTCACAGCAGTGACTCAAGAAGACAGGTGTTTCACCCTTTTGTTGTTACTGAATATTCTACAGTGATGCTTTGTAATCAAAATATTTAAATTATTCTAATAGCTTTGATCACAGATGTCTGAAGGTATGTTACTCCTGGCTAATGGACAACTGTAGAGATTTAAAAAAAAAAAAAAAGGCAGAAAAAAATGAGAGGAAGGATGGCAACATACATGTCAGTAGGGTTGTAAGCTCCGTTTTGATTACCTTCTAATGATACGGTCATTTGGCAAAGAGCATGTGATGTTCAGTCTGCTTTGTAAGTGAAGATTTTGGGGAAATGAACTTGGGATGTTTGTTTTCGAAAACTCTGTACTGGAGCCCAGCCTTGCAAAAACTTGGAAACAATTGCAAGTTGCTTGTTGATTTCAGCAAAACTGCCCTTAAATGCCGCCAGTACAATGGGTTTGCGAGGTTGGGCTTATAGTACTGAAAAAATAATATGGAACTAGAGAGCTGAGGTAAAGGAATAAACCAAAACATCCTGCAGTTAACTTCCCAGCTATTACAAGCTGTTTTATCATGAAGAGGCTGTTTTTCAACTCCTACGTAGCAGATCCACACCATAAATTATTACGACTGTTAAACAAAGGTCTAGTCAGCAGTCTCTTCTGTAAAACTTTATATCACATTTTAATGACATTTTATGTACGTGTTCAAATCAAGGCACCAACTTGATTGAATTTTTTGATTGAATACTTGTTGAATTTCTTTTCTGTATGTGACCTCAGCAGTTAATCTGTGTCTATTTACTGGAGATTATCGGTGAATCCCTGTTTCAGGTGGTCAGAGATGGTGAGTTTTAAGGAGAGTTGGAGATGGTGCCAGAACTGGAAGCTGATTTTCATTGCAGGTGACACAGAGAATGGGAGAATGCCATTCACTATGTGCAGTGTGTAAGTCTTGTTTAGTGAGGAGCTGTAGTCAGCAATTCAGATGGATTCCTGACTCAGATGCTGCATGATGCTACCAGTTATAGTAAGACATGAATAGCCCACTCATAATTATATGTTTTGATAGGGGTGGGGTACGAACAACCAGCGAAGAAGAAAACGAGATAGAGCACCAAGTTAAAACTCACTCAGTTGTTTCTTTGACAAGTATTATAATCGCTATTTTTGTACTGCTGTGGGTGTACATGGTGTTGTGGAATAAGTAAATTCTGTAGCTGTACATTGCATTCAGTGCCTGGGGCTCAAACCTGCAGACATCTTACTACTGAGACTAGTGCTTTTTCTTTATGGCACTTTGCATTGACTGTTGTCGGAATTCGAATGTAGTTTAAAAGTTTTTTCTTTCTGGTCATTCAAATGTAAACTCTTGCAATAGGTAATGGGATCTGCATCCTATAGAGTGACAGATACCTAAAAGTAAGATTGGATAAAAATGGAGCAGTACTTGGTGGCTTGTGATCTCTGCCAAGAAGGCTTCAAAATGAAATGGTTTTCATTTAAAACATGTTTAGGTCTGAGGGTAGCAGTCAATTATGTGGGCCTAGTTATTCTTTTTTCACCTCTTTCTGTATCACTGGCTTAGGTCAAGGTTTCACTTGTGAGAATTAAAAAAACAAAAACAACAAACAAGACAGCATCTGTTGAGAAAGCACATGCAAAGCTTTGCAAAGGTTTAAATATAAAGTCAGAAAACATAGAATGTTATTAAGGTTGCCAGTTCCCATTTATTTTAGTCTCATGTCATCAGGGAAACTGAGATCCTGCAATAATATGGTGTTTAGGTGAGTGTTTCTGTGCTACTGTCAGTAGCCACACTTATGTTTGAGAATGTAGTATCCAAGATTTGGAAAAATATATGCCTGTTGATTATGGGCCTCTTTGCATGGAGGCCAGTGTGAGAGAGGATTTCAGGGAGCTTCATTTCAGCAGGTTGTATGCTTTTTAGGTCCCTGTTCTGAATTCTCACCTGAGACACCCGTAGCTGGGGTAGCCGGTTTATGTATGAAAATGTTGGGCTGCTCTTTCGAGTGTGGGGGTGATTTTTCTTCCAGTTTCTTTCCTGTAGAACAATAGAATGACATTCTTCCTGGTGTTTCCTATGAAGAATAATGATGAGGAATTATCTTCTCTGTCTACAAGTGTTTAAAAACTCATTAGTTAGGGTCCCTGAAAGAATTCCAATACAAGTCAGAGGGTGTGGTGAAGCTGATTGTAATGGGAAGCGGACTGGGCCCTGGGGCTGGTGGTCAGCAGGGAGGCAGAGCTGTGAAGAATACTGTGCATATGCTATAGTAAGCATTTTCATAGATCTCCTCTGTGGGAAAGGACAATGGCTTTGGAGCTCATATTTACTCGAAAAGCAGCCCTTTGATTTTCATGGCTTTATGCTTCGTTGCACATTGGAAGGCCCATTTGTCTTCCCCAAGCCTTTGAAGAGGGATAGGTGGATTGAGGCATTGACCAATGGCTGAGGGTAGCGGTTGCTTGGAGAAGGAGATAAGTTCCATTGCGGTTTTTTTGGTAACACTTGGCAGAGTTATTGTCATTCTTTCAAAGTTTGCTAAATTGAGGTGAATATATATTTAGGAGTGGAACGTGGATTCTCTTACCAGCTCTGCCACTAGCTGCTTTACTGCCTTCAGAAAGTCACTACGTCTGTCAAAATGGGGTAATGCTATTTCCATCTTTGGTAAATTGTTTTTTTGTTTGTTTGTTCAAGTGGAAAGCAGGAAAGAGGCCAGGTGTAACTACCTTTATTTGGTGTTTCTGTTCACTTTTTCATCTTCCTGGCGATCAGCTGGGAGCTCTTTTGCAATTTTCTCTACTCTGAACTTCACGCTAGCTACATAGTCCTTCATAAGCTTGCTTGTACTGCATTACCTACAAGTAGAGCAAATGATGTTGACACAGGGTGTCTATAGCATAGCTTATGCATTGAGATCCTGTTCTGGATGCAACTTTTGTGCTGATGATATCAGATGCTTAAAAAAATAGGGTCAGATTTCAGGCCACAGACCTTTCATGAAACCTTGATTTATGTCGCTATGCTTTACCTCCTTTTGTAAGGTGAGAAGACTAACATCTCAGAATTTTACTGGTAGACTGAGGCATTCTACAGAGAAGTCAGTGTCATTACCCATTTTTATATGCAGGGAAATGGGACTGAGAGGGGAGAAGTGGCTTGCTGAAGGACTCTGCATTGGTCAGGATGCTGTCAGCTGGGTTCCAGTTCACTGCTTGCCCACTCCAATGGGTATATTTTCCTATTCTGCAGGGGTGTGATGAGGTTAAGTCCCTTAATGTTTATGAATGTTTATGGTGATAGAGCAAGACAGGAACCTAGGCAGATATATTAGTAGGGGAAGGGCAAGCCCATAAAGAGAAACAGGAGGATTTGGGCAGAGCATATCTTCAAGAAAACGGAATCAAAGCAGAGAAACTATTCTGAAAAGCAAAGAATGTGCCGTATATTTACAGTGTGCATATCTGATATAATTTACCCTGCTCTGAGCTGGACAGTGGTGGCCACGGGCCTTTTGGAGACAGAAGGGTCTTGTTAATCCAGAAGACTTGTCGTTTCCCGGGTCTTATAGTAAAGCTTTGTATATGCAGCTGTAGCTTAAGTAAACGTCAAGTCTTGGATGCTTGACTGAATAGGACATCCACAGTTTTTCAGCAGCATTGTTGCTCTTTGAGCCAGCTGCCTTTGTTTCTAGCAGACCACTGCTTTGTTGGTTAACCCTGGGCATGAGTTTTCTTCACGTATGTTATTAGACTGAACATATTTTCTATTTATGCCACTTGGGGATACAAATTACTGCATTGTGTTTAGCAAGCACTAGGAAGAGTACATCTTTGTGTTGTTTAAAAAAAAAAAATACAAAGGCAAAATTTTATTCAACACAGCTTGTCCGCAGGTCCATTCCTTTAAGGTTCAAGGGAAAATAGACAGCAAAAACAATTGATGGTCTTTATTTTTATGTCCCAGACAAGCAGGAAGGTATTTGCAGATATGCATTTTAATAGATTATATTGGTGGAATTTGGTTCTGAATGATGGACTCTTCAAGAATGTTGATGAAATTGTGCATATACTTTTAAGGCAATTTAGGGAGTTTAATGGTAGCATACATACATAGAATTACTGTCTTCATGGCTTTGATAATTGCCTGTGGGCCAGCAAAGTTGCACTAGAGGGCTGAGCTGAAGGCCAGCTCCTGGTTGAAGTTTTTCATTTATTTACTAAACTCTAAAACAAACTTGGCCGGAGCTTCCTTTGCTTTCTCGCTCTCATTTCTTGGGAAGATTGCCTTTACCTCCTCTGTGGTAGAGCTCCAGAAGCATTATGCAATCTATGGCAATATTACTGTTACTGCTCAGTCTTTCCTTCTCTCTTTAAACAGCACTTGCCTTAACTGACTGTTCTTTAATGTGCACATGGAGGGGCCGTAGATAAGGGAGTGTAATAATTATAGAGGTTTTCAGTATTTGTGTAAGAAAAAACCTATTTGCTCTTTCAGAATCATCCAGTCCTGTCTGCAGGACATTGAGCATATTTGGATCGTAGACCATGACTTGGTGTTATCCTTGTCAGGATAACAAATACACTTTTCTGCCCCACTTCGTTCTGCCTGGTTCTTTCCCCATTGCCCAAGACAAGCTGTTGTGATAATTTTGCCTAATTGTAGACTGCTCATGAATCTTGCAGTACATGACAAGCAGACATCTAACAAACATGACTAGAAACTACGTAAAATACACAGACGTAACACAATTTGTATGTTTGAAAACACATTACATCTCCACAAATAACCTGATATCCAAAATGCTTTTTTCCCTCCTGTATATCCATAACCAAGAAAATTCTGCTAGCTGCATTTCAGCCAGATCAGGGTTATTTTAGACTTTGTAATGACTCTCACTTGTGTAAACTCATACAGTCTGCCTGCAAATTCAACTTCAGTGATAAAAGGTCTCATCAAAAAATTGAGGCAGGCTAGAATGTTTGGTTAAGATTTAACATCTTTCTAACTAATTATAACCCAGTGTCAATATATGCTGTAATGTCTGCGGAAAGAAAAAGAACATAAATGATACAGTTCCATCGTACCAGGTCTTTTGTAAACAATTAACGGCGAGGTGGATGTCTGAAGCAAGGGAGAGAGAATTGATAAACCTATTCCAAAGGGCTTGAAAAGTTGAAGTGAATTCTAAATGTAGATTAGCAGCAAATGATGACAGCCAAGCCAGCATTACCTCAGCTGATTAATTTATAAGGATACTACTGGTCAATGATTTTAACCAACAGCTATGCATAGTAGAATCCTAATGGGATCTGTCTGTTAAGATTACATAAAGTAGAGCATTTGATTTATTTCATAGCTTTCCAACGCTCCACTTTAACTTCATACAAATAATGCATTAGTCACACTGGATAAAATGGCGTATTGAATAAAATTGTGATTTTGTCTGCTTCTTATAATCTGATTTTTATAAAGGATTAAATCTGTTTTAGTAGTTTATTCATATCATAAAAGAGATTGTCGGCTGAATGAAATCTTTACATCTGCCACTTTCTATCTCATTAGAAAAGACAGTAACATAAAGTTCCTCATTTCCTTCCAGTCTGTTTTATCCCCTAGTGTGTCTGAGTGTGTATATCTTTTGTACATGTTTGTATATTATAATGTCAGCGTGTTTTCGAAGTTGTGGTTAAGACTGCGTCACAGCTTTCAGTTTAGGGGAGCAATACCAGGGGTTATAAGCATTGTGACAGAAAAAGTACCCAGCCAGGAACAAATGAGAGGGCAAAGGGTGACTGTCAAAAATCTGAAAATGACATTTTTTTTTTTAGTTGTATGGCTGCATATGTGTGCACTGCCAGATTCAGCAAGGTATTTAAGTACACGCAGTACTTTACTGCGAGCGTGCCTACGTCAGTGAACGCAAGTGCGTGCTTAATGATTAAGTGCACGTTGACTTAGGGCTGATTTAAGAGGACATAAAGGTTGGGGATTCCTATGTGAGCTTAAATGTGAATTGTCAGCTGTGATCAAACAACTGTCATTCATCTGTCACGGTGCTAGTGTTTTTTAAAACATTCTTCCAATTTACATGCATTGGTTCTTGGTTTTATTAAACTAAATATTTAATGTAAAATTATGAATTTAGGCTTTTTTTACACATTGTTGCAGGAATGTCAGCTTACTGTTAGTACATTTTATTCCTTTTGTTTAAGTGTGTGTCATTGACAGGATGCTGCTGTTACAACTGAGCGTTGTTTTCATGTAGACCTTTAAAGTGAGAGCAGATTATCTTTTCATGGATGTTTTCTTCTTTGTATTTAAGGTTCTTGCCCTTTTTATTTAATCCTGTAAAGTGGTTAGGACCAGATTTGGTTCTTCTGAACATCAGGTTCTCTTGGTTTCTGATGCTGAGCAGAGAGGTAGTATCCAGCTATTTTGGTTGCCTTTTTCGTTAGAAATGCAGCTTCTGAAGATCTCGATTCTCCCTTCTGAAGACTTCCCAAGGGTGGAACTTCTTCATTCACATTTTCATTTGTTGACACATGTTGCAGTTTTACTGGCTCTGGCTTTTCAGTCTTGGCTTCTTTTCCCACATACTTCGAATCAGTAGGAGTGGTTTGATATCAAATGTGTGCGTAGTCAGCCCCTTCTGCAGAGCAGGGAGCCACTCGCAAGCTCTGGGTGCAGAGGCAGCGGGAGCAGCTGCAGCCGCCCAGGTGGGCAGGGAGGTTTTTTCGCTGGGCTCTGCCCGGCGTTGCTGAAGCATTAATACAGCATTACACCCGTTTAGCTGCTAGCGTGGGATAGGGCCTGGGTCTGATCCCAAGGAGGCTTCAAGAACAAGACGTTAAAAATCACGTACAGTTCATCAGCCTGCTCTGTTTTAGGAGGAGGGACGACAGTAGGTAGCTCTGTGCTCACAGCTGCCTGTTTATTGAGACGCTGGTGTGCTCCCTGACGGAGCCGTACAGTCACAGCTGAGTCATTTGTTGCTTCGACTCGTTACTGAAATTGAGGAAAAAACCCTTTACTTGTCACGAAAGTGCTTTTGGTCTTGAGTACACTCCCATGACACAGAATGCTCCTAGAAAGGACACAAGCATTTGCTGAGGTGGAGATACACCCTAGATTTGGGGCCAAACGTGTAAGGAGTGTGTATGTGTTTGCTTGCTGAGGGCAGGGAGTTTCCTTTTGGCGTTAGTGAATGAACAGTGCCCTCTTTCTCAGCTAAATTCAAGTATCCTCTGCAGCAGGTTTACGTGTGTACATCAAACCGCTGTAACATCTGACCTTGCTTTAAAAAGGGGTGGCCGTAAAGAGGCGGGCGCAGCTCCGGTGTGGCAGTGCTGGGCAGGCGGGATCGCGGGTGTGCCGGAGCCTCCCCGGCAGCCTCGGCCTGCCGGAGGGGTCAGCCTGGAGCCGCGCGTGGCAGGAGCGGCCACCCATCACTGCTGTTGGAAGGTGTCCAAACCTGGCATCTCGTCTACGTGCAACTATTTAAATATGGAAGCATTTGTCAGTCTCCCCATACAAGTAGGAGCGTCAGTTCAGGGGCGGGAGGCATGCGCTAGTGACGTACGGTTCCAGGTGCTGCTCAAGAACGCGAGCTGATGCTGGAACCGCAGCTTTGTAATGCACTGAGGACTGGTGCAACCTTCCAGTGGGCAGTTAACAAACTATCCTCTTTAGCCTTGAGATGGTTATGGCAATAAGATATAGCATAGGTGTTTAAATATGAAAGAGCAGTGCCACACAGTTTTCTGTGAGCAGTACTGACTGTATCACTGAATGAACAGACAACAGCCTTTTACGGGAGATTTTTGTTGTATTTTATTTGGCAGCTGTTTGTCTTAATAGGGATTCTTCAATAGTATTTATTGTATTTTGTGCTGGTAGGGGGGAAAGCCAAAGCAGAATCTGAGCAGTTTTACTTGCTTTACTCATTGTGAACAATAAGAAAATATTGCTGTATTAATTACTGTTGTGCTTTATTGGCAAAAATAAAGAGATCCTATAATATGAAATTGCTAATATAAGAAAGGCTTTGATTTTCTCATTAGCGCAGGATATTTTGCATCTGTTCTGGTTCACAAGTGCATTGTCGGTGCTTAAATAATAATAATGACTCAGTAATGAATAAGAATAACAACAACAAATAGGCATGTGAGTGTGCAGGCAGTCAGGCACCCTCCGGTGTTTATCAGTGGGTTGGTTTTGGAGGTCTTGCAAAATGAGCTGTTGCCATATGCCCATTCAGATTTTCTTAGATCATTGCACAGCCCTCAGATTCATTTCTCTGCTGGCATGGCTGGTTTATATACGAGTACTTTTTTCATTGTGTGTCAGGAGTAAAGTGCTAAAGTTCTCACTTGAAATGGAAAATGTGTGTTTCTTCCACTTAAAAACATGTAAGTCTCCTTTTTTCCTCTTTTCTATTATTCTTTTTTTTGTGTGTGTATAGTCTTAAGTATCTCATTGTTTTGAATTCATAGAAGAATCAGAGCTCTGGATTGTTCTGCCAGTCTTTCAAGTATGTTCTTAAAAATGTAGCCTGAAAACACCTTAACTATAATTCAACCTGGTTTGTAGCAAATTTTCCCTGTTTCTGTAGTTTCTACTACAAAAACAGATACCTTAAACTAATGCTAGCAGTCTGTCTTGAACATTGAAAAAACAAAGAATCTAAAATTCTGATTTAACTCTTGGTTTCTAACAGTGTCTCACCTTTAAAAGTCACCTGCCTGTATAATATGCTATGCAGTAGAATTTATAGATTTTATTTTTTTCCAGTTCTTACCTAATGCTGGATAAGTGATAAGTGAAGGACAGCAGAATGCTCTTTGTTGTTAAAACAGTGGCTGATTTCATGAAAGTTTGTTAACTTCTAGCCTTATTCTCAAAATAATTTTGATTTATGACTTGGCTTAACGGTTATGAGTTTGAGAGAAGGAAAATGCTTAGTTCAAACTGGGGAAAAAATGAGCAAATATACTTTGAGTTATTTTTTTAGAACACTTCTGCATTGTAAATTATATTCCAATGACTGCAGCTCAAGAGAGTCATGGAAAAAGTGTGCATGTAAACAATTACCTGAAATTTGACAATTCTAGTCGAAATACTTAAGGTCCTATGCTGACAGGCTAGAGGGCATCTTCTGTGTGAAGGGTCTAAATTGTACCTGCTGTTTAACTCTGTTAAAAGACTAACTTAAAGAAAACAAACCCCCAAAAGTGGCCTTATAGATTGATTGCTCCAAGTGGCACTTACTTTAAGAACTGGGCAAATGCTAATGTGCACATCCACAATAACTATGGACGGCAAAGGAAAGCAAAAGAGGATTTCTTTTTCCTTATTGAAGAAAAATTATTGGTCCAACAGCCTTAGCTTATAACAGCATGAACTTTACAAGACATGCATGGTTAAAATAAAACAACAAGGAGGGGAAAACAAACAAAAACCCCACCATCCTTCCCCTCCAACTGAAACAGTTTAGCCCTGGATAAGCCAAATGAAATTGGCAAAGCAAGTCGTTTATCAGCACAAGACCCGTAAAGTACTTAGTGATCTGTGAATGGAAGCTACCCTAAGTCTGCTTCTTGTCACAGTAATTTGTCTGGCTTAAGGGCAAAGTAAGTGGGTCTCCTTGGCAGTACAAGTAGATCACCAGGTGAGATCAGATAGGAGTCTCTGGTGGTAACAACAGAACTACAGCAAAGCTCTGCTTTTGACGCTATTTCTGCTGCTGTTGCTGCTGTTAATAAGTGTGCTAATTATCATGAACCTGATAAGGCTTATATTAATTGACTGAACTAAATGTAAATTCTGGTTAAATAGAGAATAGCTTAATATACTTGACAGGTGCTGGTTTACTTAGCTGCTCTGTTCAGAGTAAAGGCATGCTTTAAAACCAAATAATTAACAGTATTTTAACCCTTAGATTTTGGGGGGGACTTAAGATGTTCACATTTGACTGCTAAAATATAAGAGTTTAAGGTTTTCGCCATATCTTTTGCCCTTCTCCTCTGTCCTGTGATAATATAAGCAAGGCTAATTAGTTCTTACAGCTTTTGTACTACAATATAATCCCTGTGTAGTCATTTGTCACATATTTGCATGGCACAGTGTAGTATGGCCTAACTTGTTTAGTCTCCAGATGCTGTTAAAGTAGTAAATGTAGGATAATAAATAGGAACAACAAGCAATCTAATGGCTACTGACTAAATCTGGAGTTCCAGTTAGAGGGCACTGTGGGCTTTTGGGCAGATAATCTCTCTGCATCACTTTACACATTTGCAAAATGAGTACTGTAGTATACATTTAACTTTAGAGGTGTTTTAGGGCATGCCTAAGATTTGTGAAGGTACTCTGAGGTCTTTGAAATATCTTTCATATGTCTATGCAAAATAATACCGATATTAAAGTGCTCTTCTTTTGCCTGGGTGCTGCTTTTCCTGAGTTACAGAAAGTGTTTAGGTGCACAGTATTGTAAGTGTAGACATGGAAACGGACACAGAAAAACCAAACATGATACCTCTGGTTGTAAATGTCACATTCTTTGGAAATGCTGGAATATTTACAGTATGTTTTATGTATTCCATAATTAGGCGTCACTATTAGTGCACACAACCTCTTCGTTTTAATTGTCAGGAGAGCTGTCACGCAGTAACACATGCAGCAGCATGCTGCAAGAGCAGTCAGCTTTTGTCATATGTCAGCTACATTTTATTACTTTTTAAAATGTTTTAATTCTTTTCTCCCTCCTTCCTCCAGTAAACATAATGTTCATGTGTGAAGCTGGAACAGTGGTGTCCTCTGTGTATCAAGAGGCCTTGGCAGACCGAGATTCTTCCTCTGTGCTCTGATCTGGCCTCTTCCAGAAACAAAGGGGGCATCTCAGTCTCTGTTGCTTCTGAATTTGGTGCCCATTGTAATCTGAATTATGCTTGCTAGTGACTCACCTTTGTATTGATTCCCGCTGTGTAATCCTCTCCCTCAAAAAAACCTCCCAAAACAATCTTCCCCCAACCCAATAAAAGGCAAACCTATCATGAGGCTTGTGCAAAGTTTCGAACTCTATAATCTCACTGTGAGTGAGGCCAGAGCGATACCTCAAAGCCGTTTTTGGTGCACGTGGGATAAAAACAGCCACGTGCTTTCTGCCCTGTGCATGCCACCTGCTCCACTGAGAAGAGGAAGCCTTAGTTGCTTATAATGGACATGAAACTAGCTGCATTTTGCTGAGACATACAGGTGCAAATAACCCCGTTTTAGAATATGTAAGGAAATAAATCATGTGTTGAGAAATTAGAATGGACTGGTTTGCAGAATGAGGGTGGCTATTTCTCTGGATGCTCCCTTTTGATGCATGGTAATTACCAGATGTCACACTTTATTTTGGATTACAAGATCATCTCATGCTTTCAGTACAGGCAGTACTTTATTGAAGCTATCCTGCATTATGTCTACAAAGTTTAAAAAAAAAAAATTTTCAATTAGTTCCTGCCTGAGGAGCATGCTGCAGGGTTTTTTTTATTTTTTAGTTTTGTATTCACTAATTTACTGTTTGTTCTAGAGCAGCAGTGAGTGGGAGTTAAACTTTAAGTGCACATTTGGCTCTTTAAAAAGACATTTAGTGTACAATTACTGCTGTTTACCATCTTATAATTGTTGTGTGTTTAGGCTTAGTCAGGCTTAGGAAGATGGGTATCTGTAATCTTTGAGGGCTACAACTCCCTGTCCTAGTTTTACAAAAGAGAAAGTAATTATAGATATTGAGATAGATACAGAGATAACACGACGCTTTGCGCTGTAATGTTTTAGAGATCAGTGTAAAATAAATACAGACAAGGAGAGGCTGTGGTGAAAGATGCCATATGTGGCTGCAGTTTCACTCAATATTCAATGTGATGCTCAAATCAGATCTGGGAGTCAAGACCACTACTCATGGAGTCCAAGAGTTGCTGTGCCATTGTTATACAGGAGCAGTTTGCAAAACACTGCCTTTAAGTAAGGGGCCATATTTGTATTTACGTTTGTACATGATTTCTACAGCGAAAATATAAATCAATTTGTATGGGTTGATTGTACTTTGAACTTGGGTTGAAAAAAGACAGTTGTGTGAAAACAAAATGTAATGTGTAAATGAAAATGCCATAATACTTGAATGACATGAGTTAAAAAGCATGATTAGCTTAAAAAACAAAAACAAAACTATCTTCTTTTAATTCAGTTTTATGATCCACTGTAATTGGAAGGCATAGGTCTACTGTATTTCTTTAAATAGGGGAATATTATTGGATTTCAGGTCTGTCTGAAAGTTTTCACTTAGAAGCCTAATGAATGCTTGCAGTTGTATTTGTAAGAAATGTTTTTGGATTACAGGCAGATACCCTACAGAAACAAAACCATTTGAGGGCTATTTTGTAACTGAAAGCTTTTGAGAAAATGGTTCTATCATTCAAAAAAGATCTGTAGATATGAGTATGTATCATGTCATATTAACTTCCATACTCAGAATGCAAAGGATGACTAATCCTTCCCTTCTTGGTAGGAGTCATATACTGCTCTTTAACTTCCTTCACTATGTTTTATTTTTAATGTAATTTTAATGAAAAGGTGGATCTAGTATTATAAAGTGGTTGTTTGTTCCTTCTCTTCTAATGTCACTGAGATAGGAGTTCCAGTAGTGTTAGTTTTTCTATTTTTTTCTTTTTTGGAATAATATATGTTCTCCGTGTAAACTTCGATCATGTGTTTAGTCTTACTAGTTGAAATCCATGACACCATCTCTGGGTTTTAGCTGTAGCCTTTTAAAAGGCTACAGATGTTTTTAACAGACTGTAGAGTAGTCTCTGGATTGAGACCACAAAGATCAAGTACACTGGTGTTACAAAAGTGGAACATGGGGAGAAGGGGTGGTGAAGGATCAAATCCACATTCCCATTTAAAAGGTGGAGATGAAGCCTGATATAGTACCCTTCCTGTCCTTGATAAGGCTGCTCTGTCTGCGTAAACGCTGTTCCTCCTCAACGTGGTGAACTTCACCCACTGACATTAAATCCTGTCTCGTAAGTAAGTGGAGTAGAAGCCTACACTGTGGTTTCAAGGCATGTCAAGGGATTTAGCTGTACAAGCTTTTTCTTGTATTTGAAATGCAACTTTTTGATACTAATAGGAAGCATGGATCAAAATGTGTGATTAATCCTTTTTTTGTACCCATAAAATCTTGTAAGCAAACTAATTAATATAGTTCATTTGTTCAGGCCACTAACTAGTAGGAAAAAAGCCACCCACAAAACAGAAATCCTAAAGCCTGTCTACTCTAAAACAAAAAAGTGGGTTTTGATTTCATATGAATCCCAATCTTCTTTTAAAAGACTGAACTTTTATATGGAAAAATATATTTTAGCTGAAGTGTAAAATTTCAGCAATTTTATGTCAATGCTCATGGAAAATTTTTAATTTAGAAAAGGGGTCAGTTTTGCCAATGGAGGAGAAAAATTGTTTTGCTTTAAGAAATAAATCTCTTTTAAGACTATTAAGAGAGTCTTTCTTAATAAACACTAACATTACTGTGTTTTTTTATCTGTACACACTTTCATAAAAGGTTCTTTTTAGTGCAATACACATTTGGTTAAATCCTGCAATACCTTAATGCCTTAGTGCTAGCGCATCCCAAGGCACTTTACAATCTGTAAAGTTAACATTAGAAATGCAGCACATAAAATTCCCTAAGACAATCCTTTTTAAAATGCTGAATAAAACATCCAAACTGTTAAGTTTGGATTAAATGGCCCAGCAGTTGGTGCTTTTTTTTCCTTTTGTGGAAAATATGTTTGAAACAAATGACTGAAATGAATAAAAGCTCTGTAAATAATATGACTTCAAATGATATTCATGAAGGCCAAAATCTGCCATTCTGCAGGAGGAAGTCTAGACATGTACAAAGTTCAGCCCTGTTAATTAAGAGGGAGCAATACACTGCAGTGAGTCAGAGCAATTTTATAATCCAAATGCTGCTAAAAGGGACTCTTGTCAACCTCCAAATCTTATTTGTTTTATAATCACTGGGTAAGGAGACTTGCTGGCTGAGGAGATACGTGTCTTTCTCTTTCGGGTTTGAATGCGGTCCAGCCCGGCAGTGACCAAAAGCCGTTACCATCTGATAACTGTTTGTTAGGCTATGCAAAATAATTGTAGTCTCCAAACAGTTCCCAGTGTCAACGTCACAAAAACCACCCCCATGCTTGGCGCTAATTATCGCCCTCGCTGGCAGCCCCAGTGAGGAGGCCAAGGTTTGACTGTTATTTCCCCTTTCAGGGCTTGCAGTGGTCCTGCTGAGAGTGTGTGCGTCTGGGTTGTGGTTAAACGGTGCGTGCTCTGTTCTCTGCAGGGCTGCTAGCCTGGCATCTTTTATACATACTGATTTTTATCATTAAGAAAACAAGATCCTTCATCGTCTTCTCACTCCACCTTTAGATCTGCTGAGAGCAGATTTTCTACACTGATGCAATTTTTAAAAGAACAAACAACAAAAAAGAAACCCAACAAAACAGCAGAACGAAACAAAAGCAGTGGCAGGTATGAGTTTGTTGTGCAGAATAAGATGAGGCCAGAAAGAATTTGTGCTTTAAAATTTTTATTTACAAATTAAAATAATAAAATGTAAGTTGAAAAATAAAAACAAGAAAAACAGCCAGCTGATAGCAGTGGAATACATAAGAGGGGGAAAAAAAAACAGGATTATGCAGCCTCAGAAAGAGCCAACAGATGTTCGGGGCGGGTTAGAAAAACAACATGATCAACGGTATGAAAGCTGCAACAGATCTAAACAAAACCCCAAAATAGATGCAATTCCAGAATAAGCCTGAAAAAGAAAAATCAGTATAGGCTTTCCTCGGCACAGACACTGGTCTCTGATAAAAAAACAAGATCGAAACTTCTCAAAAAGGAAATTTATACCAAGGTGGGTCTGCAGCTTCATTGCTAGAGACTGTTCATGCATGTCTGCCAGTGGGTAAATTGGAAACAGGATGAAAATGAGTAGTCTGTTCCTCACCCAGGAAAGGTGCCTGAAGTAATAGCTAATTGCTGACCCTGTAACAGAGTGGCACTTTCTTAGGAATCAGGAATGCAGTTGTATCACTTAAAGTAGGTTTTTTTTTCATTTCACTGGAGAGTTAAGCTGGAAGGAAGTCTGCACAGACTGTGCAGTCGTGTGAAATCACCTCTCCCCTCAGCTGCAGCGGTACACCTTCCCTTAAAACGAAGGAGGGTGGGTGACACCAGATCAATGCGTGGTGCTGCCCCTCGCCGTGGGTCGCGGCCGCTGCACCGAGGCTCAGTTTGGGGTCATTGCCCAACTTACTGGCCCACTCCCTGAGCAGCAGAGAGACAGCTTGTTGGGGCAGACATGAGGGCAGGCCATTTTGGCAGGGTTTGGGCCTTCGTAAGTATCATTTGAAGTCCAACATTGGAGACAGGAGCAAGCCCCGTAGGATGTATTTAATGGTCCGAGGTCTTTTCCCTCCTGCTTCAAACTGTTGCTCACCTCAAGTGCCACCTAGTGGGCCAGCTGCTCCCACCGGTGTGAGGAGCAAAGCCTGGGATGGCGTGAAGCCCCTTCAAGAAGAGGCGATGCCTCGCCTCAGCAGACATCTGTTGGCTGGGGCGGCTGCACGGGGCCTCGTGGGTGAGGGGGCCGGGGCAGCCTCAGCCCCACGCCACAGCGAGGGGCAAGGCAGGAGCGAACATGGAGACCGATCAGCCTTTATGCATAAAAACCTCCTTTACTGCCATGTTGTCTGCTGCCCCCTCCAAAATCAGACTGCAGCCGCTAGAACCAGCAAGGCCTCTTATGTGTGATTAAAAGGCGCCATGTTGAAAAGGCAGCCAGTCAACCAGGTATGTACTAATCTGGCTACATTACTGTCAATTTTAATAAGGTAGAATATTGCTATTATGTTTGTCAGTAATGCTGGAGAAATGCCAGAGTGAAATCTTGACTTAGCATCAAGGGAAGAGCGCAGTGCCCAGACTGGTGCCTGTTGTCAGCTTTCTGTGAGAGGCCGCCTGCCGGTGCGCTCAGGTTCGTACCTGCCTTCCCCAGGCTCCAGGAAAGCCTCCGAAACTGCTAATTAATGAATCTACGTTGATTTGTATAAGTTATGCAAATCGAGTAACAAACACGTGCCACTGTGGTTTCGTTAGGTCTCATGCTGTACTTAAAACTTCACATTAGAGTGACACAGATTTTATTCACTAAAATAAATTGTTTTGCTATGGAGTGTTTGGAAAGCAACCAATGGCGGTAATTGGTTGTAGGTGACACTATGGTGCACTCTGTTAAGATTTATTTAACAATATATTCCTTGTTGGAGTAATCCAGAGGTAAGGTCAGTGAGCTTGATTCTCTGGTGTACGTGGCTTGAACCAGCAGTACGCGGGCTGCTTTGCTTTAGGAGGACGCTTGCGGAGACGCTAAAGCGATCGTGTGCCCTATTAAAAATATTAGGGCAACGTTCATCGGGTTTAGAAAACTGTGAAAATAGCACTGAATTGTACAGAACTGGGGCCATGTTCAGTAGTTACCTTCATTGCTTGGTTTTCAGTGTCATCACATTTTGCAACCCTGTACCACTGATGGCTCCCTCCTCAAGTCCAGCATCTTCCTGCAGCACGCTGAGCAGAGCAGTGCTCTTGACATATGTTTCAAGAAGGAATCCAGCTCTAGTTTTTCAGATGAAAAGGTTAAAGACTTTGACACAAGATAATTATAAAAGGAAAATGAATCTTTTCTTGGATCAAAAATTATTGTGTAAAAGAGTGTGTAAATTATGGCGTGCAAGTTAAATAATGGCTTTTATACTGAATTCTGGAATTACTATGATGAAGGAGATGGTGTCAAACTGTAGTAATTTATTTCATTTTGGTTTCTCAGATCTGCAATGAATTTAGGAAATTCAAATTTATAGCGAGTGGGTCTTTGTGAGAATTTCTCTGAGAGAATGAGGGTACTTTATGGGACTTCCATTGGGGTCAGATTCATACCATTACTCTAGTGAGAACTTCCAGTTAAAAAGTTTCCTCATATGATTTGTTCCACTGGCTTCTGTAAATGGATTTTTCAAACTCTTTAAATGTTACTTCCATTTTCTCATTTAGCTTGCACCACTGCTCTTCAGTATTTGAACAGGGAAATAGTGATAAGTGTAAAGCAGGATTGTGCTAATAAATAAAACCTTTCAAGCACTGTTTACCTTTTTTTTTTTTTGTAGTAAGGTTTTGAAGTTGGTGGGTTTCTTTCCAAACTATGCACAATAGTACTCTACAAAAATTACAAAGAACCTGATTTTAAGTTTCTTTAGAAATAAAGTTCTTAACAGTTGTATTTTGGGGAGCTTAAGTCAGGTTAACTACAAGGGCTCAATTTTATTCCCAATAGAGGATGGTTATGAATTGGTCATAAGCATAATTCACCTTTGAGTCACAGTACTTCACACAGAAAAGTATTGTTGATGCTGCAGAGCATATAGTCTAGCTTGCAGTAAATCAAAACGTGGGGTGTAGTGTCTTTCTGTGTGTGTTTAAAGAAAGAAATGAGCAGGCTATATATCTGCTGTATCTAAACTGCGCTCTTTTGTAAACAGGACGGCTATTTTTGAACCTCTAGCAGGATGTTTCTGGTGAAGGGATAATGCAGATGGATCCTTGCATGCACACAGGCACACGCGCGTTTATCACTCAGTGAAGGGACTATGTGTATCATTCATTTAACTGGCAATTCTTTTGTGGTGTCAGTATCATTTCCTAGCAAAATTGGCTAAAGGAATTGTTTCAAACACAAAAGATGTTTTGAACTGGCCTAATTGCTTGCTCAACAGCCAATAACTTTGGGGATTGTTTTCTGTTTGAATTCTAGATAGAAATTGGGATATCTTTCCATTTTGTTTAAAAAAAAAAAAAAAAAAGATCAAGCCAATAGGAGAAAAAAAGGATCTTTACCCATTTTCACTGAGCAGTGAAGTTTGAATATACAGCTTGCAATTGAAACTATTTTTTTCCAAAGCCTTTGAGGGCTGTTTCTCAGTCTAGTGTAAACAATTTATTGTTGAAGTCCTAGAATATTTGCATTTTAATTAAAGTCAATTTTAATTAAATACAAAACTTTAATCAGAAAAGCTGAGTTTAGGCAGATAATGTACTTGCATGCTAAGCAAGCTTACTCTGAGGGGACCTGTACTCTGTAAAACTGCTTGGTGTGGTAGTTAAAACAGGAAAGTAGTAAATGCATCTTTCTTGCCTAACTTAACTAAAATAGTAATCTCCCTCCTGCCTCTTCTACCTTGCAGTAAGATATTCTTCCTACAGGCAGCGAAGTGAATATGAAGGGGTGATGCAGAAATCTTAAAGGGACAGTGAGCAGGAAAAAAGTTAACTTTGAACTCATAAGGATGCCTATAAAAACAAATGTTAAAATTACTGTTGCATTTTTTAAATGTTCTATTTCAATGGTATGTTCAAAGTTGCATTAAAAAAAAAGCATTTGGCTATTTTATGTCAAATAAATGTCACATGTGGATTCGCCTGTGCTTGGTGATGCAGTAACACTGATGTTGCAACTACGTCTTCAGTCACGACCCAGTAGTTTTGCCCAGTTTGTAGATGAAGCTCAATGTGCCCAGTCACAGAATTAATCAGCACCCTAGTGGGCACACATATAATAGAAAGCTGGTGTTTGCCATGATGTCTTTAAGTAAATTTTGAGGTCTAACCGAGAAATGTATTTGCGGAGCTTTCCGCATTCGTTCTGTTTAGTTTAGGATAAGACTGCATACCTGGACATTGGGAGTAACACCTTCGACAGTGAGCTGTGAACTAGTCTTCTAAGAAATACAATGGTAGCCCAACTGCAGCAGGTTTGGATTTTTTGATTGTGCTATGGGTATATTTTTATTTGTAAGGTTTTATTATCCTAAGATAGACAAGAAGTAGGTGATCTTTTGTGCCTCTTCCATCTGTCTGTTGGAATTCACTTAATTCCTTGTAAAATAATCGGTAAGAACTAAAATGATTAACAGTCATACTATGAAAAGAGGATATTTTATGTTTACCTGTAGCTACATATTTTGAAAGCAGTAATTCTCATTAAGGCCTCATCATTGCCCAACTGCTCATAAAAACATAGAATGCAGGTGTCACTCAAGATCTGTTTAAGGCTGGGACTTCATCTGTGATTTAGTGTAATATCGGCATCATGTTTTAAATCAAAAGGGATATATAGCATGCATACAAAAATATTTTATCTTAGGCCTGAAGTTATGTGCAGTGATGGCAAAGCAGTTAATATATTACCTTTGCTAACAGGAAAAGTGCTGCATATAAATATTTTTAGTCAATAATGTATTTTAAAAAAGGTTTCTCAGTGGGATCAGATTTATGTTGTCAGAAGAATTTATTCAGCTGACAATTGCAGATGGCCCAGCAGTTCATGTATTCTAAGATTTACAAAAGCAGTTTCTTCCTGGACGTCAGGTGGATGTGGTTATGGTAGGGTTATGTAGAGAACCAGGGAATACATCCAGGAAATCTTTTCTGCAAAATCCTGCCTTATATTGGTATGATCCAGGAAACTTCTGCCTGTACACGTCCGTAGCAGCTTTTGGTAGCTTTAGATACTTAGGTCAGGAAGGGGCAAAACACTGGAGTCAGGATCAGTGGTATGGATCCGAGAACAGAATTTTGCCTGAAGCATTTGAGATTTTCCTTATATATTAAATGGGCCATTCCGCCCCCCCCCGCCCCCGCCCTTACATGTGTGCTGCTGCCAGCTGCCGTTTAGCTAGGTAGAAGTTGGAGCTTGTTCCTTCAGTTTCCATACATATAAAGTAGAGGATAATAGTACCTATGCGTTAGATTTTGCCAAGCATGCATGTTTCAACCGCTATTGTTAGAGCCTGCATGTTTGTTGTACAAAATGCATATATGTTGAAAGAAATATATGCTTAAACAAATTTAATGTTGCATAGAGTAGCCAAACTGTATAATGAGTAAAAAGAACAGTGTTGCTTAAATTCAATTTAAAACTAATGATCAAAAATAATTGAAATTCAACTTCTTTGGAAATTAAAAGCCTTTAAAGTATTTGAAAAGTCATAATTCCAATTTATTTTTAGAGTTCTAAGATCAGTTTGTGAACTTGTTGCATCAGTCTTCATACCTTTTGATGGAGCTGTATTCAGTTACACTGAATCTGTTTCAAAAATTTTAATTGGTTCAATGGAATCTCTTCTCCCAAGACAGAGGTAGCTAAAGCCAAGGAGGTTTTTAGCTGCTTAATTAGCCTGGTTTGTGAAATGATTTGGTATATGGCATGTCAGGAAGAACTTGACATGTCTGTGCTGACTTTGAGGTACTCTGTCAATTTTATCAAATAAAGAGCTAGATTTTTTTGATCAATAGGTGTAAAGTAAGCCTATTTTTTTCCCCTTCGCTTTCTCTTTTCTGAGTAGCTATAGTTACCTAGTTAGCATAAAATTTGCAATACAGTTAAATAGCAATGCATGATTATACCTGATGATACACTTCTTTTTTTTAAAAGAAAAAGAATCTAACACCAGGATTCCGTATTGATTGTGCTGCTAATTCTGCCTCATAGCACAGACTGGCAGAAGGCAGGTAGCT
Source organism: Chauna torquata (assembly GCA_013399475.1). NCBI lineage: Eukaryota > Metazoa > Chordata > Aves > Anseriformes > Anhimidae > Chauna > Chauna torquata. The sequence continues at coordinate 275,505 of VXAL01018528.1, forward strand.
GAATTGTATTTAACGGTTTTATTGTGATGTGACTAAGATGGATGTGACATGGTCCTCTATTATTCGTTTGAGAGTGTGGACACTAATGAAGCCATTAGCTGAGCTAAGGCAAGTGAAGAAAATAGGGAAATTACCATTATTCTGAAGCCATTAAGTTGTAATCTGCCACTTTCTCTCCTTACTCAAAAAGGCATCTTCTTTTTAAGGCCTCCCTGACTGTCCTTTAAAGATTCATTAATTCATTAACTTTCCAAAGGAGATGGAGGAAACACAATTGAAATTTTAATCAGCTTGGCGTGTCATATTATTAACATTTTGAGTGTATCTGTATTCACTGTTGCACCACATCAGGTTAAGGTTAAATAAACTACATTACAGCAAATAATGTTCTGTTTCATACTGTAAAACATAAAATGTTGAAGGCAGAAATTGGTTTCATGGTTAAATTAAATTACAATACAGAGCTCATATTATAAATTCTGTTATTCAAATGTATGTTCTTTGGAGGAAGTGCAATACTACATTCATGTTGTTAATATTTTCAGAATATCCATGATTAGCCTATACTGTGTGAAAAGATATAGAAAGCACTACAGAACTTATAAATCTCTGCTTTTACTTTATACTCATGATCAGTGCTTTTATGTTATCTTTTGTAAAGCGACTGCCTTCTTTTAATGTCTCTCTTCTAATGGGTCATTCAGACATTATGTACAGTTACAGCTACAAAATTTTCTTTATTACTTTTGTTTAGATGCTACAGAGTGCTATTTTTATCTATCCCTACTTTCTTATATAAGTATTTCCTTTCACCTCAGTTGTACTGCATCCTGGAGTACAGCAAGCAGCTTTTGGCCTGTGCTGTTGGATGGATAGAGATACAGCTATGACAAAATGGATGAGTGCTCTTTCTAAACAATTAAAATACCCCCAGTGTACAGAGGGGTGACCTCAAACCTGTGTGTGGGAACACTGTGTATGATTTCAGGTAACCAACAGAAACATTTTCAGGGGAACAAAAGGCATGTTTTGGGCTACGATTAGCTTTATTAATGCCTTAATTCAAAGAAGCCTTGGGTTCAGACACCTTCTAGAAGGTATGTTTTAAGGGTTTGTTTGAAATCCTTTGAAACTGTTTCAGGGACAGAGCCTACATGTGCATAAGGGTGTGGTGTGGAAAAAAAGGTATAGACAATAAATAGAGGAGGGGCACTGGCCTGACAAGAGGGTAAATGAGGCCTGAATGTGCTGTTGCTTCCACAAACTGGTTCATCAGATTTCTTTCTCTACTTCCTATAATTTTATGTTTGGAAACACCTTCCATTTGATTCTGGACTGTTCTGCCCTGGTGCTGTATCAGAACTTTTAAGAAGCTGTACAGCAAAGCCTGCATAGCTTGATGTTAGGATTTATGCTAGGCAGGCAAGCCTGGTATAAATCTGAGGTGTTTTTCTCTCTCTTTTTTTTTTTTTTTCTTAGCTGTGATAGTGTCAGTTTGATATATCACCTTTCATGTTGTGTTTGTACTTGAGGTCAGGAAACTTCTAAGTTGTGTGTATCATCAGCATTGTAAATACAAAGTAGCCTTTGGCACCTTAGTGTGGTGCCTTGCAGTGGATTTGTCAAAACAAAACAAAATCCCCTCTTTTGTTTTTCCCTGGAGTCAATTACACTCGGGATGAAGCAGTTGGTGACACCAAGGATAGTAGTTGAAGCATTACAGGTTAACCTGCTTATCAGAAGTGTTGGCATCAATATTTTCTGGTAACATTGGCTGGCTTAACTGATCCAATGAGAACTTCTGCTTTCAGCATGACTTGCAAAACTCACTAAAATTTCTTTGGAGATTTTGAGCTTCCAAAAAAATACTCACAGAAATGAACCTATTCTGCTATGTCAGTGCTGGCAGTCTTTCAGGGCAGGACCTTTCCCCTCTTGCCTATGAACAAACCCTTTGATCAGGGAAGTAGAGCAGTGGTTGTGCCTTCCAGCCCTGTCCTGCACACCCTGCTGCAGGGACAGGGCAGATGTGCGCAAGCCCTGCTGCTCTACCTGGAAGCTTTGGGGACGTTACGGCTCCACCCCTGTAGCATGCGTTCTGTGCATTTGTCTAGGACACTGTCCATAAACAAGTCTGAGTGAGTGCTAGGAAGAGTTCTCTGGCTATAAAAGACTCATAGCTGTGCATATCTGGGTATACACACCTTTGCAGGTGCTGGTATTGTTTATATGGTAATACAGGAGGTGAATATATATGCACTACATATACATATATGCACAGTATATCGCATGTATATTACCACGTTTGTACAGTATACCTGCGTGTTCTTAAGATGCTTCTTTGTAGCATCACACAGGGCGATGGTGTAGTTGCAGCTAGTTTCTCCACATGTTTGGAAAATGGGTGGGTGAGTGGTGTTTTTTCCTAGATTGAGTACAGCTGTGGAGTAATAATTTAACAGCAATTGGTCCTACACAGACTGAATTTCAAAACCCCCTTTCCTATGCCTATGTAACTTTATAATATGGAATAATCTAAATAGACCTATTTCTGCACAAAGCTTTCGCCATTGTGCAGGAAAAGTTTGTTTTGACTCACTTCTCATATAGGTCAGCTCATTAATTTTGTTGCAGCTGCAATGGCATAGTAAATGCGGCTCAGGTGTTCCTGTACTGCTGTTGCATGTCAGATATAAACTGGCTTTTGTAAGTAGTTTCAGTATGTACGATTAGATTTTAGCCATGTCCCGAAAAGAAAGAGGAATTCAAAATCCAAGGGAGAAAAATAACTGCATGCCTCAGAAGCACCAGAATGTAAACCATGCATTGCCTGTTTTGATGATGACATCAGTAGCTGTTCATTGCACATCAGTAGATTAAGAATCTACCATTGCTTTGGGATGGGGCTTCCACATCTGTCTGATGACAAGTAATGTTTGGGTCCCAGTCACATCCACTGTGATGTTTTTTGGTGGAACAGAGCTTTCTTCCCATCTCCTTTCATTGGCTGGAGATTAGCATGATATATTTGAGTACAGTAAAAGGTCCAGACATCCTGGCCAACTACCAAACTATGCTCTGTACTTAATACTGCCTCAAATTTCTTATAAATGCTCTGTGATTATTCCAGTCACAAATAACATGGGGAGGCTATGAGATAGACTCTGTCATATGGTTATGAGTTCTTTTGTAAGTAAAGCCAATCCTCAAGAGTGAGCATGAGTAATGGTTGATTCTGAAAAGTGAAGAATAGGATTGTGTTTTGAAGCTGGGTGAAAAAAAAACCACATGTTGTAATTTATTTATTTACCTCCATTACTCTGCACTTTTCCAAGTGCTGAAACACAACCAAAACATAAGAACTTATTGCAGATCTGCAAAGGCTTGTACAGTGGGGACTCCTCTTAGTTATTGCTACCAGCAGCAGTAGATGCAATAAACATAAACCTCTCATGACAATCTCATACATCCCTCAGTCTGTGACTTCCCTGGCGGCCCAAAAAATAGATGTAGTTTGCAGTGGGCCTGAAAACTCTAGGTCTGCAGACTCAAGGAAATCAGGTTTCAATGTCCCATGTTCTTCATGGAAACTACTCTGTCATCAGAACCTTCCAAATTATTTTGGAGGAGCTGTGGTCATAATTGTTGCCATCCTTCATACAAGGACTAGGAGACTTCCTAGTAGGTGAGATCCAAACTAGCAAAACCCAATGTCTGAAGGCCTACCTCAAGTTAGCCAGCCGTCCATGGAGTCTTTGGAGCACCAGTGGCACATGTGAAGCGGGGCTACAGAAACAGGCAGCGTACACCAGTAATCTTATTTTGAGGTGAAAAAGACAAAGCACAGCTGAATCTGCAAAATTCCAGTTGCAATTTTCAGGAGTCTTTCCTAAGATCCTTCTGAAAATTCAGACCCAACTTGCTATCAGATAGCGTGTCCCCAGTGACCTGACTATTCCTGACTCTGCTTCAACGTTCCTCAGTAAAAGACATTCAGGGATTTGGTTTTGTTCACTCCCCTCCTCAAACCCCCCTTAAGCATGTGTAGGCAGGGATCTCACTACTGTGAGGTGGGTCACCTGACTATATTGAACTTATGAAATATGCTACTTGTGAGCTTGGTTTAAGAAAGAAATATATATGAATAAACAATGCGTATGATTCAGTTCTCCCTCTCGTGGTCAGAGGAGGTCCTTCTCACAACCTTCAAGTGCAGACATAGTAGATGTTTCTGTTTGTTTGATGTAACCTGTGTCTTTTGGAAGATTCCCATGTTTGTAGTACAACCAGGATTTAGTGGGGAAGTTGCTGATAGTTCTTGAAATACATATATTGACTTTTTGCCACACTGCGAGTGGACAGATTGAGGATTTGAACTGAACTGCGACATTCTGCGGAATTGTATTAACCTTGCTTATACACTCCTCCCCTAAGTGTGTCTAATTTGTCTCTGTTTAGGTGCTAAAGTGCTTCTGAAAAATAGCTTTGTTTATCATCCTTTTCGCACTCCTGGTGACTCCAGTGATACAGTGTAAGCTGTGTTGCTTTTAAAGATGCTGCAGTGTTGTTGACTGTGATAGCAGCACTCCTCTAAATAAGGAGAGTAGGATCTGCCTCTGTCTCTTGTGAATCCCCGTTTGGTAAGAAAAGTCTTGAGGATTTTGTTCAGTGATATTTAATTCTCCCCAGAAGCAAAAAAGCAACTTTAAAAAAATTGCACGAATGTGCAGGATTAAGCATTCCAAAATCAATTTTTTTATTATTGCTTTAATGATTTCATATATAAAAAGGAAACAAAAAAAGAAAAATTTCAGAGATACTCTTTACGTAGAAGTTAACAGCCATTTTCTGTCAAAGTGGATATTAGAACAATACCAAAATACTCTCATGGACAAAACCACTGCAAACCACTATGCCTTTTGTTTGGTTTTGTCACTGAGGAGCAGACGTTTTACTTTATTAGTTTTTCTGTTTTATTTTACAAATGTTTTCTGTTGCATGTATCATTTTTAGTTTAAGTGCTGCTAACGCATAACTGTGAGAAATTTCATTCACTAGCGTGAGAAAATAATTGCCACTGTTTTTAAAACTCCTGTTAAATTCTGAAGCAGTAAGTTTAATTGCTTATTATGTATTTCTAAGTAGTTAGTTTCCTCCAAGAATTGGGTAAAGATTTTCCTCACACAGATCTTGACTCATAGATTGTCCTTTAGCTAGAAAATATTGATTTGCTTTTGTTTAGCCCCTGTGGAGAGCACCTTATTTCTAAGACTGGGTTTTGTTAAGATGAGAGTTGACAGAATTCAGATTTAGTCAGGTGAAGTCTGTCATGGTCAGTAAAAATGTTAAAGAATCACAGTAATAAAATATGATATTAATCTTGTGGGTTTTTTTTGTTGTTAATCAAAGACAGCTTTTAATGATGCAAAGATTTTGGGGAGTTTAGGGTTATTGAAGTAATTCACACTAATTGTCTTATCTGCTTTACATGTCATTTGTCTTTTATGAATATAAATGCCTTATATGTATTTAATCAAAAATAATTAACACCCAAACAATAATGAGAGATGGAATCTGAATTGACAAGAACTTTAAAAAGATGTTTAAATATATTCATGATTGTTAGGACAAAAGATAAATATTGCATTACATTTGAAATTATGTTATCAGAAAAAATATATGAACAACTAAATATGAAATATTATGCATCTTTTGTTATGCATGTCAATATTATTAATTTATTAGCACGTACATTGTGGCAGGTCAGGGATCAGGCGTTGTGTTACAGTTCAGGCATTGTGCAAGCTTAGTAAAAGGGTCCTAGCCACAGATGGACAGCCCAGACTATTTAAGTGAAGTGCAGCGGCTGCCTAGCTGATGTAAGCAGAGAGATAGGTGCCTTTGAAGAGTGATTCAGCAGCTCTCGGTGCTGACTAATCACTAGATTTAGCCACTAGCAAATGTAAGATCCACAGTGATGTCTGAGCTCCTGCCTTTTAGGGCTGGCATAAGGCTCTGACTCAGGGTTGTATCTGCCCACTAATGATCTGGTGCCTACAGCCCTCTTCTGATGCAAGATGTCTGAGCCCTTCATGTTGCCTTAAAAGTAGCAAAACCCTCCACAAAATATTTCTGCCTTAATAGCACTTTGTGGCTTTGCTGTAATAACCTGGTGACAGAGGGAGCATGGCTTCTGGGCCCCTGGCGCCCTGAGGGGGCATAGCCTGCACGCTCGCCTGGGAGAGGGTATCCTGGAGAAACTAGACTCCATGCACCTGCCTGAAGATGAGCTACAATGCCACTGAAAATGCAGCAGTCACAGCACCAGAAGTAAGTCCGATCCTGTAGCCTTGTGGCCTGGGATTCACCTGAAGGGGGTTGGGTCTTTGAGCTGAAGGTGTTTGTGTTTTGCAGATAGGTATTGGATAAAATAACCAGGATCACTTCTTCTAGTCTTGGCGGACAGATGTGAGCTGCTGTTGTAACATGGGAGTGTGCATGTTGCCTGGGAGGTTCAGCAGGACCTGTGTGACCATGGCTTCCGTGCCATGGTGGGGTGCTTTGTGCCTGAAGCATTAGTTGCTTGCCAATGTCATTTGTTGCCTTTTGGTTTCAGCAGATCTTTCCCACTGCTGAGGAAAAGACATCGAAAATGTGAACGTAGGTTAAGTAGATGTGGAGGCAGTAGCTGAAAACCTGTCTCTGGCTCGCAAAACCTGCTGCGCCAATCTGTGCTGTCAGGCATGCTTGTGACACGGGTATGTTGAGGGTTACCCAGGTATGGTTAGCGGCGGACACATAACTGCCACACAACTTAACTGCCTCATCTCTTAGCCTTGAAGTCTTTCTTCAGTCAACAGAGGACAGTGCACCCTTGGTAACATTTTTTCCAAATGTTTTAGGGTGTTGGCCTTGGACATTCTTTGTCAGCAGCTTCCTGGGAGGTCTCTGTAGTTCAGAGGTTATTATCCCACCAAGTGAACTGGTGGACTCCACAAATGTGTTCTGCGGATGTTTAAGCTCAGTTTCCATGCTACAGGTATGCCTGCGGGCTGTAAGAGAGCTGGCATAGTTTGGCTGTTCCAGTTCTATAGTGGTAGCCTGAAGTGCTACTGCTGCCCAGCACAGCAGGCACAGCAATGTTACTTGTTACAGTGGTATTTTTCATATGTGGTCATCTGAGCCAGAGGTAGTTTGAACTTCCAAAGGTGAGAGTTGGAGAGGCTGCAAAAGACAAAGGGGATAATGAGCCTTGGATATTCTTTAAACACCCATAAAATACCCTCAGCCTGGACACTGTAAATTGTAGGTGCGTTTCTTTGTTCATTTTAAATCTGACGCACATGCAGGCTGCCAGGACAAATGCTGTCTTGTCCTCCAGTCCTACCCCAGCTATGCATTTGTCCTGTCTGCCTTCTGCTGATACTCGCTTTTAGGATGTCATGTTGTGAATCGGATAGAGCAAACGATCCTGCTGAAAGCCTTCTCTTTTTCGGGGGGGAGTGAAAGGGGCGGGGGGGAATTACTTTGCAGCTAGATTAATTTCCTGGTCTATTTGCCTGTGCAGTTGCATGAATGCCACTACCAACATAAGGAGGGGAGCAAAATTACTGCTAATTTAAAATGTTTGTGGCTCACCATCTTTAGATATGAAGGAATAAGTATCATTACTTTGTTAATACTTCTTTGCTCTACGTTTTGACACACTATTGGCTAGGGCCATATGTGTGTAATCACACATTATTCATTCTTAAAATGTAGAGTAGTCATCAGGCATGTTTTGTGGCTTCTCTGAGTATATATATATGTGTGTGTGTGTGCGGTATTCTTTGTTTACTAGATAAAATATATTTGTTAGTGGAAAAACATAACTCGACTTTGCACCACAATAGCCTGAGCATGAATGATTGTGCTACATCTGCTTGATGTCTTTTAAACACATGTTCTTCTGAAGATGTTTTATCTGATTCTCAGAGCTGCAACTCTGTTTGCAAAGGGCGAAGATGGTGAATGCGTAGTGGTCTGTGCTGGCCCAGTGACCCTGGCTTCTAAACTCGCTGTTACCTTTTATTATGTATTTTTTATCATTTTTCTGTATATAAATTTTCCTGGCACTACACTGAAGATTCTACCACTTTTACAAAGTAGTTTGCATTAATATAGTGTACCAATTACATGGTAATATTGCTATTACAGAAATTCTGTTGTAGAACTCAGGTTGATTTTTAATCACAGACCTGCATATCAAAAGTAAAAAATGAGTAATTCTGGTATATATATTTAAATTCTGTAAACATAATCATAGTAGTTCGGTCATAAAGTTCCTGAGGCAGACTTTGTGCTTCAAATATAGCTTATGTTGAAGTAAAGTGAATATATTCTGCGTAAATGTCTATCCATTATAAATTACCAGCTTCAGATAGATTTAGTGAAACATTCATTCTGTTCCCGTATTTTCTTAGTTTATTAAGGCAGTACTACTTCAGTGGATGTGAGTGGCAGTAGGGAAAATCTTAAATGCATGTGAATAAACAGGTTTCCAGACAGGACATATTTTTTCTTCCCTTGTAGTATGTATTTCGAAGTATTAATTCACAAAGTACATAATAACTTTGTAAATGCAGTTAGTGTTGTATGTGCATGATTCTACTGCATTCTTTTTTTTAAAGCCTTTTACATAGAATTCACACAGTTTACATGCATCTCTTCACATAAATACCAATAATGCTTTAATTTATGGGTGTTTGCTGTTGGGCTTTGTTTAAACGAGTTCCATCCAAAAGGAATCAGAGCCTTCTATTCTTGCAGAAATGAATAAACCACATGAGGTGAATTTTCATACAACCCATTTCAAACCTGGAGTTTTCAGGGTATAATTTAGATATTGCATTGGTGGTTTATGACCATATAAAGTGTAGGTGTGTAGGTAGGAGGTTAGATAGATGTACTTGTAAATGGCTAGAAGCAAGGAGGCTGAGTACGGTCTCCAGCAGTGCGTATTTCAGCTCACAGTTTCACATCTCTATCCTAAGGCATTAGATGTTACTAATTCTCCAAAAGCCAAAGATTTGTTTTACAGAAGAAAATTCTGATTTGATTAAGATATTGCTCTGAGACCTAATATTCCTTTAGCAAATCATGCTATGACTGGAAATGTACATGATTGGAAATAAACTGCATGTTATCTGAGAAAGAGAGAAAGCGCCTCATGATTTGGAATGAACCTGCAGAAGCAGCGTTTAGTGTAATGACAGTACACTTAGATTAATTATAGCGCTGCTTGCAGGCGCCACTATATACTTACAGTTGTGTCAGCACTTTTGCTGTTAACCCTGTGTTGCAAAAGTTTATAATTTGGCTATAAAAAAATGAATAAAACTTCTGGTTTAAATTCAGGCTTTGTGATGTATGCACTGAATCAGCTCTTAGGGCCTGAATTTTATTTTTGTATTCTTAGCTGTTCCCAGTGTACAGCTGCAGAAATAATCATATCTGTTTAATATTGTATTTTGTGACTTGCCCACTTTTTTGATGGAAAAATTAATTTCAGTAAATGCCTAGGCCATACTGTGACCATTTCAGATGGTCTGAAATAAAGCACTGAGATATTTGACCTTTCAAATTGGAATGGTGTGAATATGAAGCTACCATTTTTCTATTCTATATGTGAGTTAAATGTAAATTTGGCTTAATATGTATTTGTACGATTAGCTGCAATGGCTCTGAAAGATTAAGTTCTGAAATAAGCCTCAAACATGTCTTAAAAGGCTATTTACACAGAAAATTGGAAATACTCTAAGGAAGCTATTATAATTAGTCATGTAAACACTACAGAGTGGTTTTTAAAATAAACATTCAAAATGTACTGTAGTCATAGAAGTGACAGTGAAATTAAGTAACTTTTTGACTCAGTCATCAGAATGCTCTTTATCCTAATTTTACCATTGATGATACAGTCATAAATACTGAGCAAATAAACTTGCTTGTACCTAGAACACCTTATCCTACAAATACAGGAATCTGTGCAGATTTTTCTAGCAGTTCTTTCTTCTTACCCTCTTTCTAGTTTCCGCTCTTAGATTGTATTTTACTTTTTCTGAGTAGTGCTGGCAAGTGGCTTTTATCAAGACCAAATGATGCCATAAATCAGGATCAAAATCAATGATGCTGTGGGGCTGTAATAGCGAGATGCGGTTATGTGGGCCCAAGTGCTTTACCTGCATCTGAAGCCAAGAGTGAGGGTGCTGGCTATTGTTCCAACCCTTGGCTTCTCGTTTACTGGCAAGTATATATATACAGCTGTTTAGTCTCAGTCTTAGAGTAGAGCTATCCATGTTAAACTCCCATTTTAATATGATTCTTCTCATAATGCAAACAATAAAAACAAACAACACGAGAGCATTCATATTCAAGTCAATGTTTTTGAGTAGGGTTGCTTAGAAATACAGAAAACACTTAATCCCTCCACCTTTAATACTTCTAGAGTAGGATTTAGGACCTGCAGGACTGGCTGAGGAGCTTGTCAGCATATTAGCTCTCTTCTTTTTCTGTTGAGCCTGTGTTCTCTACCGGTGCAAGGGATACTGGGTGTTTGAATAGTAGGACTGGTTCCTTCAGTCAGAGGAAGGTTTATTTGCCCAAAGGAACAGGGTCTTTAATGTCATGACTGGCCATTTTTGGCTGCAGTTACTGCTCTTCTCAGTGATAGGTGGTAGTATAAACAAGGAGTGATTTGTACAGCTGGAGTAAGGCCATGTGCATTATGCCAAATATAAAATGAGAGGGCTGATGAGTGCCTGTTGTATGTGTCTTTCATTACCCTTTACGCTTCTCTCTCCTAATAGAATTTGGAGGAACCAAACATATGCTGTATGCGTGGTTTTATTAGAGTGCTTTGCCTCGGGCCCTTAACTCCTTTAGCTGGTCATTACCTGACCAGTAAAGACCTCTAAACGGGTCATTAATGCTTAAGTAATAAACTATTTCACAAGACTGTCTAGTACAGAACCTCTTCTATCATTTTTACAGTTACTGTTTTATAGATAAATCAATGGCCAACAGCTGGATATTCTTGTTTAGCTACATAATCTCGTAATAGTGGCCACAGCAAATAGGCAGTGGTTTCATTTAACTTGTTCAGGAGAGCTGGAAATGGTCACATGCAAGTAGGACCTCAAGTTATGTGTAGGGTAAACTGTGAATAAGGGGAAGAATGAAGGCACGTTCCGCTGTTAGCGATAAAGAGCATCTGCTTGTTAGGATGTTTTGTTCTAGAAGTTGTGTAATTTCATCAGGGTGGCTTTTCTTCCCCCACTGCCATATTAGGAACCAGCAGGCCTCAGAATAGTCCGATATCGGCAGAGAGAGATTTCCTATTTTCACAGAGCTTTTCTGAGCTAACAATTAGTTTACAGTGCAAGTCTTACATTCTTCTCTACCATATGTGCGTTGACTTTTAGTTTGGAAAACATTAAATGCTCTCCAGATAGGACAATAAAAGTTAGCTGTGGCACATGTTTTTTTCCTGGTTCTCAGCATGAAATTTTCAGGACCCCCTTTGACCAGCCTATCCTTTAAAATAGGTTTCTGTGCATGAAGCTGTACAGAGCTCTTTCTCCCTGGAGAGACGGAAAGAGAAAATGCATAGTAGGTACCATACAATTTTTTGGCAGATCACCAGGCACTCGATATTTCAATCGTTTTTAATATCAGTGTATCACCGATTGACTGCTGAGCATTGTAATACGCAATCCAGTCATATACATCTTTTCTCACGTTAGCCTTTGAGCAGTGCCAGTTTGGGCTGGGAGGTGTTGTTTTGTTTTCTAGTAATGCTTGAACATTCCAAGGTGAAATGAAATTTGATGCTTAAAATGGTTCTTTGTAGACACAAAATATTTTTCTGCAGTAAAATGGAACAAAAATTCTGCAAATTGATGACTTTAAGTGTGATTATTACTGATGGAGCAAACGCTGGGTAATTATTTTTCTAAGAAACTTAAAATACATTAGTTGTGGTACAAGTTATCTCTGGCAATGTAAAACAATATTAAGCTGCTATTTCTGTGATACAACTAACTGTTTTGGAAAAAATATAACATTGGCATGTTTCTTTATTCACTTCTACATTGAACTGGAGATTTTGCTTTTGGAGCTGCCATCTCAAATCTAACAAGGAAAAAAAAATGACAAAATATGAAGCAAGTTATTCTATTTATTGACAAAAAGAATACAGTAAGTGTGTTTTTCTTTTCCTTCTCTTTTTGAGAAAAAAATCTTTTTGAGTAAGTCTTAACCAGACCCACCAAGAGCTTTGAGGTGAATTAATTCAAGCACGTTATTATGCTAGATCCTCAAAGATGATGGTGATATATAACATTATATATAGTGATACAAGAATTGTGTGGTCTTACTGTTTAACTAGGGATGAATTTTACACAGTACTTTGTTCGTTTACAACTCTCATAATATTCTTAGCACCTGCAGGAGGATTTTAATTCTTATAAAGCAAAAATGCACCCAAACTAACATAGGATTGGAAAGTAAATAGCACTTCACAGATTGCAACTCCACAATTGTCTAATTGTCATCTTTGCTGACAGACAGTGCTGGTGCAGTAAATAGCAATAACAAAATTGGTGTTTGTACTGAATGCTTCCTTCAGACTCGCTGGACAGACGCTGTCCTGTGCGTCACTTTGCTGCGTTACTGACATCAGGATTGAATTTGGTCCCATCTGCAATTGCCTAATATAATCAACCTCTATTCTGTTGAGTTCACCTCACTACCTACAGTAAATGATTTGTGTGTGCATGAATATTAAACTTTCCAAGTAAACATGTGAGAGTAAATATGACTTGACTATAAAAGAAAGTTATTTGTGTGCACTGAAAATGAGTGCCCATTATTGCTTTTATAAAAACATGTTATGTTGCATTATTATGGTGTGAAAAATGATTATTCTTTTTCCTCTGATAGGAGGGAATAGTCGACCCCAAATAACATTTGTATGACTGTTCTGGTTTCTGGCTAGCATAGCCTCTGTTAGTCTATTTGGTGCAAAGATTTTCTTCTCTAATTTTTTTCTTTTTCAAGTCAAACCTCTGTTAGAGACATTTTTCATGGCTCAACAGCTCTTAGGTTTTTTGTTGTTTTTTTTTTTTATACGACTGAGTGCAAGTATGTTTGCCTAGTGATTACAACAAGGCAGATACAATATTTACAAGCCTTAGCAATTCCTGTGCAAATGCAGTCTCCAGAGAAGGGCACAATAACAAAGCAAGCAAACATCACAGTTATCTAAAGCATAAGAAGTTCCAGGCATTGGGGTGGTGACTCACAACATGGATGGGAACCCTGGAGTTTTAGAGTAATTTATGGGGACACTGAGGAAATGGATTTCATTTAAATACAGTAACTGCTGAAATATTTCTAAGTTAAAAAGTCAACTAGTGGTTAAGTAAATATCCTCTTGACCCCTTTTAACTCTTGTGATGTACCGTTGTTTTAAACTATTTACTTTGAAATGCTTGAGCCATAAAATGACCCAGGAGAGGTAGGTTGACCACGGATAGTTAATGCACAGGATTGTGTTACTTTACATTTAAACCCCATGCCCATTTTTTTATGTAATCTATTCTTTAATTGGATAAATGAGTTTATAAATGGAGAGCTGTGGAATCTTAAAAATAAATAAAAATAAAAAAATTGGTTTCATACAGTATAAAGGCATTACGGGAAAAATTTAGAGAAGAACAGAGATTCCTTCTTGTTTCTATAGAAACCAATAGTGATCAGGAGGGGAGAGAATTTCTTTCAAGTGTACATTTCAGTGAGTCTAGCTCAGCGCACTGGAGGGCTAGTGTTTTTTTAAAAAAAAAAAACAAAAAAAAACCCTCTAGTGGCTTGAGATGTGGTGCTCATGCCCCTCTGATACCAGCTGGAATGAGGGTAACACATCGCTGAGAGTTTCTGGTCTGTACTGCTGTGGGTGAAGGGAGCTCTTTGCACTGCCACATCCCCCAGGGAGCGCAGCCTGGCAGGAGGGCTCCCGGCGGCTGAGCATCGCCGAGACGGGAAAACCAGCCGCAACAGGAACTTGCATCAATTGGATGTTAAAAAGGGGGAGAGGATGAAAGAAGGGGAAAATACTGCAAGAGAAGTGTTCTGTCTTGTGTCAAAATTAACTATGCTAATTGCTTTGAAGTAATAATCTTCTTTGGTTTTATCATGACAGAGTCATGGCCACTGAAATCCTGTGTCGAAACAATTACAGCCAGAACTCGGTGACTTGGCTTTTGGATCATGATCTTCTTCCTAGTGTTCTACATAATATGTAATCCCCTCCACAATAGAATTCGATTCTTAATTATGTTCTGTTTTCCTAATATCACCTAAGTGTTGCCATGAAGAGTGGGTCAGGCTAGCATTTGAAAGCCAGATTCTAAAACAAATCTGTCTTAATGCTATACCTTTAAAATAATTGCAGGATTCCTCTAAATGAAGTTCAGGTCAAATGCAATGTCAAAAATGAGGCAGTTTCAATTTGCTGCAACCTGACAGGTCCAAGAAGTGACTGAGGAATATCTAGTAACTGGCAAAGACACCTCTGTTTGACATTTACTTTTGCATGTAAACAATAGAGCGCTGTATATTGGCATCTGTATTAGCTGGTGGTGATCCAAACCCTGGTATGAATTTAGATGGTATTCCTTTCTGTTTATAAATACGTAGCCTTGATAACAAGGGAACATTTACTGCAATCTTGCTCTGCAGTTGTCAGAGCAGAATGAATCATTTTGAAACATAAACCTCCTCAGATCTCAGAAATATCAAGAAAAACATAAAACATAAGGGAAAAGGATTATAAAATACAAATGAAAAAGGTTCTTAACATATTTAGAGGCCTATGGGCTGTAAACACTGTAGATAATCATTAATGAAACACTCTGCCAAGTACACAAACCACAGTTCGGTAGCAGCTGTTAAGCAAGCATTGTTCAAAGCTGGTTAATCCCTTGAACATCGTACATTGTGGCTCTCTACCTCTTCCTATTAGTAATCAGATAATTGCTTTGTATTTTCTCTTGCACATTTTACTTTTAAAATTCAGTTTCACTCCACCTTATGTCAAAAGGCTCTATCTTGCAGTAATCACTTAGGCAAAAATCCTGCAGAGGTCAACAGGCAGAGCTGCAGTCTCCTTTATTTTCGAAAATCTGGTGTAATGCAATTCAGCCCTGTGGAGTTACTATGGATTTACAATGGCAAAACAGAGAAGAATCCTGCTATACAAACAAGGTTCTTGAATTGCACTGTAACTTAGTTTTTTCCAATAAAGTGAGCTCTTACTTCTAAATAATTTTGGAGTTAATTGGAAAAAAATACTTTCTGCAGTTGTTTTACTTTAAAAATAAGTTTGCTATTAAATGTCAGGAGGAGGAGGAAAAGGTGGGGGTCTTGCTGATTCCATTTGTCCAACACTTGAGGCCTCAGAGGAAGGCTTCCCAGGAAATGGTATGTATCTTGCAGAAAAAAAATTTGGAAATGATGGTAACTTTTTTTTTCCCTACACCAAAATATCCTCAAGTCGTAACCCAGAAACAGTGAGCCATAGCCCTGGTAGTTGTGAGTTCCCTTGAGCTCCATTGGCTATTATGGTTGAACTGAGACAGTAGCTTATCTTGCACTTCTGGAATTTCTCATAACCCTACAACAAAGCACTATTGATTTTTCTGAGCCGGGCAGGAGGGATTGAAGAAGGTCATATGTAAATATGCTAAGCTTGATAAACAGCTGGACCAAATATTACTGAGTCTAGAACCTCACTTATACTAAGTAAGTCTGTTTTGTAACCCCTGAATTGTGCGTCTGCTGTTTCCTCTTAATTAGCACACTGTCCTTTGCATTGGAGTGTTAGTTTAACAATACTTACTGACATGGGCCATTCAGTTTAAAACCACTACATTTTTTTTTTGATGTGCACTGGCTCCACACGCTGTTGGCATCAACTTTCTTAGTCCAAGATCAGGTTCCAATCCTAAAAATCAAAGCAGATGGAGACATAATTCAGAGTGCAGAAAACATGATTCAACCTTAAACCTGCAGGGCTTCAGGAACTGTTTCTGTCTTAGTACTTAAAATTATTTTTCATCACATAGCATAAGCAGATGTTTGAGAGATGGTTNATTTTCTAGTTAATGTATTGCTGTACATGCGTAAGAAGAAATTGCTTTATTTATGAATTTTTATTGGCAACATTTTGTTTTCAACGTACTCTTGACTCTGTTTGTTGCAGAAGCAATATTAGATGGCAGTCAGCAGGAAAAAAATTAGAAAAAGGATGGTGTAAAAGACAAAAGAAAGAAAAGCATTTCTCATCTGTTTTCCAACAAATAATTTACCAATGAAGCAGGAGTTGTCTTTAGGCAAGGTTTCAGGACGCAGATTAGATAGCAAAACTACTTCCTTGTTTTAGTGAGAAACAGTTTTCACTGAAGACATGAATTCAGGAGTATTTTTAAGGAAAATAGTCTTGCAGCAAAACTGCAAATTGAGCAGCAGTGTGAATAAAGCAGCTAACTTACTGATCCTCCCAGCAAAGTAATACTAATTAAAAAGGCATCTGCAGTCAACACAGTACAAATGTCCTGATCTCACTTGCCAAAAAGAAGGCAAGTATGGAATAATATTATTATTCTAAAGTGCAAGTAAAAGGTTTGGGGAAAGGGTTCCTCAATTGCTTTTTTGTAAAAAATCCCACTCTGCATAAAGTATTTATCAGCAAATTTCTTCTAGCATATACATTCATTTCTAGAATATTCTTGACAAAACAGCTCTGCAAGAATTCTATATTTTGGATAAATTTACTGATATTAGGATGTTAACGTTTGTACATTTCCAACAAAGCACGTTGACCTCTGTAAGAAGGTGTAAAGTGACAGTTCCTGTATCCTGTCTGGATAGAGTCAGTCTGGGGCTTCCTGGAGTGATTGTAGGTTTCAGCTGAAAGACTTTATGCACCTGTAAAGCTTATTAAGGTTAGGAAAACTCCTGCATTGTCTTGGGAGTTGTGTGTTGGTTTGGACTTGTATTTCTTTAGAACGCAGAATGCGTCAGAACCTGCGAACTCCCATCTCAGAAGTACTGCTACCCACGAAGCCTAAATGGTCTGTGATTCACTCCACGTTTATAGAGGGTTTAGCATGTCAGTGGCGTGCGGTGGTTTGGGGAGTTTGCAGGTAGCTGTTGGTTACAGAACAGTACTGCCAGACGTTAATTTCTGTTTTATCGGTAGAGATAATGTTGGCTAACCTACAACGGTTGCCCTGTGGTCTGGTGCTCTCATTGTAACTTGTAGAAGTGCGTTAGTTACAGGTAGTCTGTAAAGTCACATGGATGGTTTTGAGGCATGTTAATCTTCAGATATTGGGTGTGAATATTGAGCAAATTTTCAGAGAAGCCGCAAAGCAACTGAGTAGAGTGAGGGCTTGAAGAGTGATTGTCAGATTTCCCAACCCCCACCCATTTCTCTTTACCTGACCATACTCTGGGATAAAACATTGTTTCTGAGAAGTCTAAAACACAGCTGACCTGGTTGGCAGGCTCACTGAGATTCTGAGACTTTTCTTATATTTTAAAAGAAAACAAATCCAACTGTTCACAGTTCCCCTTGAGTGGTATCCAGGAATGCCTTCAGCATCTGACTCCACATGATCGAAGACTCACAGCTTCGACTAGAAGCCAGTCAGCTGCCATTTGTGATTCGGGCAGTCTGTTTGGGGTGAAATGAAAGGGTTGAAAATCTTCATTTGTTTGAGGGTGGGGAGAAGCCATTGTTATTGGCTAAGTGTGGGGACTTTGAGCATGGAATTCTTATTACAGAATCATTCAAATAAGGTAAACAAAATGATCTGACTACCCTACTGGAGAAAATTTACAAAAACAAATAGCTGTCATTTAGGGTGGAAGTTATGCTTTGGAAGTAAAAGTGGAAAAATCCACAGTAAAATTAAGATTCTGTTGTAGAAAGGTACGATTATTAAATTAAAAAAAAAAAACTTACTGAAAGAAATCTAAAATGAAATGGGAGGGGAAAAGCAGTGCATTCATACTAATTCCCTCCTTTCATTCTGTGTTTAATTTAGTAAAGCAGTCATAAACCTTGCTAAACAGTCAAAAAATTAAATGTTGCAGTATAATTTATGGTGGTTACAGGATACATGAGAGTACACTTTAATTAGCAAATTGCATGTTTATTTTATTTGCTTAGCATATAATTTAGATTGGATAAATGCGCTTTGACTGGCTATGGCACCTTGGTATCCTCATTTGGTATAATTTTTAATAATAATGTTTTGGATTTTTATTGCAACATTATACAGTTGATATAACAGTGCACAATTAAGTATGCTCAGTTCACACCTTGCTCTTGAGGAAATTACTTTTTATCAGTGTTTGTATGGAGCACTTTGTATGGCAAGTGAGAACTTGGGAGTAATAAAGAATGCACATTGTGGGCACTAGGGCTGCAATCTGAATAGTAAATAATAATAGTAATCATGGTACCCTGTTAGGGAGATGTTTGGGAGGAAGAGGGGAAAAAAAAAATCCTGGAAGTATGCAACTGGAAATTATTATTATATGTGATATTATATTAGCAGTTTTATAGCAATGTCTTGACATTCCAGCTAAACTGAGGGAGGATGAGGAGGGTTGTGCTAGGTGCTAGCACATAGCCAGAGGGGGAGAGGTTTTCCATCCAGCACAAGTTAGGAGAGGAGGCAGATGTTGTGAAACGATAAGTAGGTGATGCAGGAGGTGGCAGATTCTCAGCAAAAACTGATATCTCGGTCCTGGGTCATGCTCCTGCACTGCTATCGCCCTGTTATCCATGTCAGAATGCAGACTAGCTTGTAAAATGTAATAAGAGTGTGAGGAGCACCATAAAGAGAGAATGCACTGGGAGAGGCATGTGCAGGCACAGTGCATGTTCTGGTGATTCTGAGACCTAAAAATATTACTGCACTTTTTGGTTTGTTTACTATTGTGTATTTGATCATGCTCAGGGAGTGTTAGTCTGGGATCTGCTCACGGTATTCTGACTTCAATAAGCTTTGAATCTGAAGCTGTGTTTTTCCTGTTGTTCATTTTGGCATTTTTAAGTGGTTACAGGACTAAAAGAAGGCTGTATCTGTGCTTTGGGGAAATTCAAATCTACCTTACCCAGCCGCATTTAAATCCCCACTTTAGGTAAAAGGTCCAGAAGTATGTTCAGATATTGTAAAGATGTTAGTGGAGAATATAATTGGGCTGAAACTTGGAGGTTCTGGGAAGAAAAAATGCATGGTTTTTTTTTCTTTTTACGGAAGAAATATTCCCTAAACATATAGAAATTAATAGAGAATATTATTTCTACAGATAGGATATGGAAGGCTTATAGAGCATTTAATTGAGATCTCGAATATATCTCAGCAGTGGAATTCTATGTAGTAGTTTGACTTACAAAATTCTGCAGAAAAGCTATCATTTTCTCTTACATTCTATAGACTTTTTCCATAAGGGATGCCCGAGTATTACATATATGCCAATCAGAGGTCCCGAGCGACTCTATGTTGGGAAGATTGATGCTGGGCCAGATTATGCTTTCAGTCACACAGGTATAAATCTGGGGTAACTCTATTGTCTTGCTTCCACTGAGAACAGAATCTGGCCCACTTTCCTTTCTTCTCTGCATTTGAGTAATTGGCCCTGTAATGCACCGGCGCTGCTCTTGTGTGATTGGCACGGATCGTTTCGCTGTGACAGGACGTCGGCGGTGGTATGTATTGCTTGAACACTGACATTCCTTACTTTGTTACAGTGTTTTGATAACGTTATCTGTAAAGTATGTTCCTTTTGCTGATTATGGTTATTAAAACATACAGAGATCAACAGATATGGCAAACAGATGCTTAGTCACAGCTGATGTGAGAAATTTGATTTAATGTTAAGTTTCACAATTTGAAACTATATCCTTTAAAAAACACAGGCAGTTAATCCCCACTGCATGCAAGCTAGTTGACTTTGTTTAAAATAGGATTATATCAGGATGATAGACTAGAATTAAAGCATCTTTTTGAATACTGTTGAAATATAGAAGAAAAAAAGCAGAGGAGAGTTCCCCACCCCACCCCCCACTTCACCGATGTACTGGAGTGTTTAAAAAATATTTATGGGACCTATCACACAGATGTCATAGTGCTGTAAGAAAATATCTGTGGTATTTAGAGCCAGTGATGCAGCCCTTTTAAATATCTGTATTGCTCTATAAAGGCAGACAGTGCTTCCCAGCATTCCTTATGGAACGCAGGGAGAATGGCATGGACCTCTTGAATAATTAATATGGTTTTCAGAGCAGTAGTCATGGAAACCCAGGCAGTGTCACATATATGGATTTTAGGAATTAGGCACGTTTTGAATTGCACATTTAACCAAAAAAGAGCATGCTGTAAGTCCTAAAGATCAAAAGCATTTTCTCTGAGTCTCTTGTTTGCACTGATGAACACACATCATATATTTTTGGATGTAAATAATATTTGGATGCCTAAAAATTTACATGGTAGCTATCTGAAGGGCCATTAAAGGCACTAAATGCCCTAAGACATCTCTTAGATGTCTCATTCTTTTTTCTTTTCTTCATCCCAGAACCCTGAAGATATTGGGATGTGGGTTTTAAGCTGTATGGCCAATTGCTATTCACTTAAAGGACCACAGCTTTACCACTAAGTTGCTAGGCCCTTTCTATTAGTTCAGTTGTGTGGCTTTTTTATCTGTCTCAAAAAATGTCTCTTCAGGATCAATATCGTCATTACCTTGGGTGTGTATGTGGAAGAAGTCAACCAGGCAGCAGTGAAAAGCTATCATCCAGTCCTCAGTAATATTGTACGTGTAAAGAATAAAAATACATGGAAGTTATTTATAGACCATAAACCCCCTGGTTTCATAAACCATTTTATACTATTATTTGTCCAAGTCTACAGAGTCTTTCCTGAGTTCACAGCACACTCAAAAGCCTCTGTTCTTTATTTCTGGCTGTTTGAATGGAGAAATTAATTAGAAATACACTTAGCAATTTATGGACATGAAAAAGCCATTTGGCCCAGTAAGTCTGCTTTCTTTTACCTTTTTTCATCCTCGTTTTGTCGCTCTCTTTCAATCGACTCTCTACTAATAAAAATATCAATGTTTCATAAACTCATTGAGACTTTGTGGCAATAATATTACCTGGCAGCATAATATGGCATATTCATTACTCTCTAAGCAAAATGATTTTTCTTTACATTTTGTGATCCATACTCCTCAATTAGATGCACACTTGCAGCTTTCATTGAAGTCAATGAGAGTTTTATAGCTGTCACTGATAGCAGATACTGGCTTATTATTTCCAAATGTGAAATGATGCCCACAGTTTTGTTTTGCTTTTTTAACTGCTAATGAACAGATTCTCCCCTCTCCCTTATCTCTGTGCTGTATTTAAAATGTTTTTAATATGAAATGAAATACTTCTGTTCAGTCATTTCAAAGTTCTCTCTTTCCTAGCAAGTATAAATTCAGTCATGTTGACCTGTCTTGACAACAAATCTTCTTAAAAACCTTGAACCAGCTTGGGTACTTAAAGTTGCACCCTCTCTACAGTAAAACGAACTTACTTGTGTGGTGCTTAAAACTGTGGACAGAATTCCAGTTGTGAAGTAGTTATTACAGAAATAATCTCACTTCCTGTGATTTGTGTTCCAGCCCTTGTTGATGCATCTCCGTGTCCTTGTTGCTTTTTCTTTTACTGCAGCCATGCACAGAACAAATGGCTTCAGAGATTTTTCTACACTAAGCTCTAAATACCTTCCCAGTCACTCTGAGCACTGTTGGCTGTTCCTTTTCATGTGAATTCCCTCTTTCCTGACTTATTACACTCCAGCATTCCCAGTTAAGTCATCCATGTGGAGACTTTAAAAAAGATGTATGCTGGTGATGGAAACAGTCATAACATCAAGAGGACCAACTCGGAAAGATGTGTAAATATCTGCTGCCTATTGGAAGTATCTTATAATTACCTGAGGACTTTCAAGGCTCAACCCCAGAAATCCCATGCAGTTGATAATCTTCTCAACTGTGCTGTTTTCTGGGAAGAGTCTGCAGGGAGTTAATTAAAATGCTGAGCGTTCTTCAGACTTTTAGAGCTATTACAGAAGTTAAAGGGGGACAAGAAATTGGTCCAGGACTGTGACTACATGCTAGACAATTTACCAGTAAGTCAAACTGACATTCCCACAAAAGCAGCTGGGGTCACAAAGGAATTATAACCAATCGAAGAGCTTACCTTAATAGCGTGTTTGGCTCTCCTCATTTTCTCCTGCTTTTTGGGTAAGACTTCAATATGTTAGTGCAAAATATTCTCCTTTCATTGTGAACTGATATATTCCTGGTATCAGTGCTATCCTAAACTCATTACCACTCAGGGTTGTTATGCTTCCCTAGTAATGAACAAGTTAGAACTCCTACTCTGTTCCCTATGCAGTAGTTGAATTTGTTTCCTAACAGAAGTTTAGCTTGTGTTGTAACTCCCAAATTCTGCTTTCTTCTAGTTTTCACTTACAAGTACAGGTGTTAGTTTCACCTATCATTCAACACAGTAGAGTTTTTATTATTACTTTATCATAGTACCACTTTATCATGGAAGTGATTATAACTTCTTCACAGCCCATTATTATGAATTTATAATTCCATACTGTGAATCATCAAGGTTTGTTACATAGTTACTGGACTGTGTAGATGATGGAAGACAATCAGGCCTGACTGTCCTGAGTACTCATAGATGTAGAATACTTGCAGAATACTATAAAGGCTGTTGTGGTGGTCTTCTAGTTTATCTTTGTGTGCCAGCATTACACTAGCCTTCTGCTTTTTAGTGCTTCAATAAAATAAAGCCATCTGAAGTCATCTTAATGACTCTTGTAAAAATCTAGTTGTTTCCTAGTTTTATTGCAGAAAGTTATTTAGCTAAATATTTCCTTCAGAAATATGTATTTATATATATACACACACACACACAATTTAATGTTGTCAAACAATTGATGGTTCTGTCATATCTGCAAGTAATCTGCAGTACCATCATTGCTGCAACCTTTCAGACCACTGAATGTAAATCACATTCTTACCCTCTGGAGGTCTCTGTGGCAAACTAAAGTTACTCAGATTGTGTTCAAACAGTGCCTACCAAGTCAGATGACAATGCAAGAAGCATATAATCCTTCTGGTTGCACTGGCATATTTCCAAAGCTACACCAAATGCAGTGTTTTACAACGTAATCTGTGGTTTGTTGAGGCACCTCTGTTAGCTGTTACATGCTTGCTCATAACCATTGCCTTCTCCCTGACTTCTACCCCCTATTGATGGAATCCCTATTCTAGTTCTCAAGTCATCAAATCTCTCTGAAAACATTATTGGCTTTGTGGCTTTGGGCTTTTTAGATTGATGTCTTACAATAACATCATTCCAGGTAATCAGTGGGAGGTACTTCTTATGCCATATTCTGCTGAAATTTACATCTTCACAACATTTAGAAGCCCAGGCAGGTGTTTTGGCACTTGGAAATTGTAAGTAGGGTGCAATGCTAGGCCCCTGGAAGAAGGCAGTGCAAAAAGAAGCAAGTTCAGAGTAGTAGGGAGTACTGGAAATTCTCCTTGTGGGCTATTAATATCATCGTCTCCTGGCATGATCCAATGGAAAGACGCGTGCAGGTTAGCTTCTCTCCTGCAGAAGCAAAGCAACTGTGATCACAATTTTTATTCATTTGTAAAGAAAGGTTATGATTAGACTGAAGGAATAAGAGGATCAATAAATGTGATTTCCACAGAACTTGGTAGGTAGATGAATGAATAGTGCTGGTTCTATTTCAGCCACTGTTGCCTCCTGTGTGACTTCTAACAGCAGCAGTTTTAGATCTCACCTTTGTTAGACCTTTCAACTTTATAATTTGTCACTTTTCACCAAAAGATAAAACAAGGGAGGAATATTTGTGTGACCTCTGGAGCCTTAATTCTCAGAGCACTCATGTGGGGCAGGTGGACTTGAACTGTAATTCTTACAATGGCACTCACCATGTCAGGCTTTCTGCGGGATCTGTATCTCCTCTCAGGCATCCAATGGAGAAATCTGGAGTCCATCCCTTTTCTCCTTCTATGAAATTCTAGATGTAAATGGCTGCAGGAATAACAAAATGTAACACATTTAGTTCTGGCTTAGCAGAAGAAAAAATGTTTGTTGGGGTATCTTGGTGTTTATAGTCTATTTTCATCATCTGGCCAGGAGTGTTTAAACAGGGCTGATATGAAGCTGGTTTGAAGAGGCTCAAAGCACAGCTGATCTATCTTTTAATACCCTGTCAGTAGAAAAGGCTGTCTGAATGCTGCAGTGGGCTTTAGATCTTGGTTCCATCAGCTCACAGTGGAGATCAGGTGAACCACTGTACCTCATAGAGTGAAAGAAACTGAAACTATGGATCTTTGCCACAAATCTACATGGCACATGGCCAGTTAAGAGCTGAAATAGGTTGGTACTAGCAGTAGGGAAGTCTGAAAATGCTCTAATCATACCTATCCCAGCAGGACTCTTAGTGCAATGACAAGATGATTGTCTTGACAGACTGAGAACTTTCTTCTTTAAACACATACCAAAATAGGGGGGTTCAGAAGGGTGGGAGGGAGAAGAAAAGACAGAAAAAAGCTTTAACTCTGCTGATGTGGCTTCTTTAATTTTCTGTCAGTGATGCCACCGATGTTAATTCTGGCAGGGTTAATTATGAGAAATTAAAAAGCCGCTCAGAACAGACTGTACCCTTCGTACTCCAATAAAGAGGCAGCTCTGGCGTGAGAAAATTTCTTCATTAATATACATCCCCAAAGGGCTACCGCATACAGCTTTCTGAATATGAATCATAAACTCCCAGGGACCCTGCAGGAAGCAGGGGAGATAGGATTCAGAGGAGATTGACTGTGTTACTTTTACTGCTTCAGGAGAATGACGCTCAGGCTGGCAGGAAATCACCATGCCAGTGACATTTGGAAAGAAGAATTTATTAATTTGCATGTTGGCATGTTACAAGCTTTGAAATATGGTTTTAAATGTTATGTACAGACACTGCTGTATCAATGTTCTGTACATCAGTCTGTAATACATACAGCTGTTAACATGGAGCTTAGCGTAAGCATTGTAATTGTTTACCATTTAGTATTTTGCAAAAATGGCTTTAGGGCATGCATTTATTTCTCAGGAAAATTTCACCAGCTTCTCACAAAGTAGGCACTATATATCCTTAACCTAATACATTATACTAAATGGCAATCTGGTTATATCGGATACATTGCAGAAAGTAAACTGAGAGGAATACCACATACAAATTGTGCAGCTCTAAAATATAAGCTGAAAAAAAAAATGTCCCCCAAAACAATAATCTATAATTTATATTAGTGTAACTTGGCAAAGCCACATTACCAAGCTAATGTAAGTGCAGATGGAGCCAGGAAAAAAAAAAAGTGAAANGAAGTGTAACTCTTTGATGCTGACAGGATGTTCCAAAGTGCTGGTGCGATTTTGAAGTCCCTTCCCAGGAAAGGTATTATGATCTGTAAGTCATTACTACAAAGAAAGCAGTTCAACAAAGTTAACTTATAGCACAGAGGTCTATAAGGAGGCCATAGAATTAATTTTCGTAAGAAGACATGCCTTTTTTTCTCCTCTAATATACAGTGAAGCACCAATATACAGTGTGTAACCTTTCATTCAAGAATCTCAACAGGCTTCACAAACAGTAATTAATTAACCTTAATAGCAGCTATGGTCCATGAGTATTATTTTGAAACGTGTTGTAAATGGTCATTCAGACGACTGATAAAAATCAGTTGAGGTGGACCTTTAAGGAAAATGAAATAGATTATTTATAGCAGTTGAGAGTACTTGAGGACAACCTCTTAGGGGAAGATGTTACTTAAGCAGATTGCTTTTTCAGGCAGGTTACATTGTAAATTGCTATTGCCATTACCAGTGTAACTGTGCAGGAGCAGTTTGGAATGCAGTGTTAGGACTTGCAGGGAAACTTCCGTGCATCTGCAGTCACTTGTTAGTGTGCTGGGATCTCTGTTTTGGCAGCTCTTTCAATACTGTCTTAACTCTGCTTATCGACATCCTTTTGTTTTTCTAGTTTTTGTTAACATGGAGCTAGAGGTACAGGTAGATGAAGCAGTATGCACAGGGCCACCACGGTCTAAACACAATGTGATGTAGTACTGCTGTGACTGAGGAACAACATCTGAAAACCCAATTGCCATTTTCTTTGTTCTAATGTTGGAATCCTGCTTTCTACCTATATTGCTAAACATCTGCTATCAAAACTAAGGGAAAGATTAGGTATGTGCTATAAAAATGGCATTTCCTTTGCCACTGAAAAATGACTTCAACATTTCCAGGAATAAAGACCTCCTTTGTTTTTTCTGATTCTAATCCCGGTCTCCAATTTCACCTTAGAAGTGTGTGTCCCTCCCAAATCCTGAATCCCTGCTGTCACCAGCTGTGCATTTGTTGGCAGAAAGCCACTTATCAATGTTAAGGATGAACTTTGAGGCTCATTGACTCATTCATTGTAATCCTCACGTAACAAACATAACATTTCAGCAAGATTTCTAATTACCTTTTGACTGTTTCTTCATAATGCCCTGTTGCTGTTGGAATGGCTCTGATGGCATACACAGAAATAGCATTAGACTGTAAATCTATTGACTGGAGCGGCGGTAGGAAGAAAAAATGTAGTAGGGGAGAAGGTCATTTTTATAATTAGTGTAATATATCAATGTGCTAGGAAGCTGAAATGGAAGAAGTTGTTAGAAATGGAAATTTGACTGAAAGGGAAAGTTCATCTGAGTATCTTCTTCCTCACTTCCTTTCTTTTACCTTACTCTCCAGAGCAGCCCTTCTGACAGCTCCTGGATGTACTGTTCTCGTAGCCTGACTTTGCAACCCAATACGAGGGTTCGTACCCACCTGCAGGACAACTGCTTTAAAATATTCACATGGTAGAGATGGGCATTGTTCTCAAATGACTCCAAACCACTGCCTCCAAAACCCTGAGGCAAATAAAGCAGTAGGACTGGGTTATGCAGCTGTCTTCACTACATCCCATTCAGGTCTGCATTGATCAATTAAAGCCCTGTTTCTGCCCAGACCATGCTAATCGGTGATCGCTGGATGCCCCATGGTTCTCAGCATTGAAAGGAGGAAGAGCAGTATGTGCAAGTCTGAGATGCGTGTTGAGTATGGTCCAAATGTAGTCGGATGAGATAAGCCATATGTACTGGTATTGATGCACATGGTATCCATTGGGAACCAATACACAGGCTACTGTGATTGGGAATGGCTGCCCTAAAACCTTTTCAAAATCTTTTGATTTCTAACAGTCTTTCCCAGACATCTGCATGTTATTTAGGCAAAGATCATGAAAACTGCTCTCTTTCCAACTGGATTTTTTATCTAAAATGCAGCTCACTTGCAACTTGTTACTGTCTAAAGAGAATGCTAACACTGCCACATTTCCTCATTAGCTTTGCATAAGACAGACTCCTGTGTCACAGCTGATGGAGCCTTTATGAGCCTTTTAGCCAAATGACTGATGTTTCCCTCGTTATGTCAGATCTGAGGGCACTGCTGGCATCTTTCTTTATTCGCTGTCTAACACCATCAATCGAGCAGCTGCCATGCACCCATGATCAGGCTGATTATTAAAATGTGCTCAGGAGGCTGCTGACACCAATTTTCTTTCATCTGAAGAGGCCAATATACACTGGCTCAAGCCGACAGTTATGTACATGGAATATTTAGTGCAGGAACCAGCAGGTAAGACTGAGGCTGATTCCTTACAATCTGGATCCAGTCCATAGGAATTATTATAAAGATGCTGTAGAAACAATGGTGATGTTTTTGTTTTCCTCTCCTTTATAAAATAAGAAAACAGCTGTCTCTGTTGGGGAGTACTTTCTTTAGAACAGCCCTTCCTCCTACACCCAGGTGTCCCTGGTGATGCGAGGTCACAGCTGTTGAAGAGCTCATTAAACTTGTGTCCTGCTAAAAACAGACCCTTGTGTGGCTGGTCACTCCTAAGGTTTATAACACTAGTTTTGCTCTGCTGTCTCTTCATTCACCAGTATGTCAGTCTTCTTTAAAGGGAGACAGCCCCTGCCTTCCTCATGCTAATAGTGAAAAAAAGCCTTCTGCAAACAGCCTGGTTCAGAGCCATCGGTTGACCCAGCTTGTCAGGGATTGATCAAGAGCTCAGGCTCACCTGGGCTTCCCTACCAACAGCAAACACAGAGCTTGGCCATGCATTCAGGTGTGCAGCTAGGAACTCTTCTGTTAACCCACTTTTGCATTTGGGGTCTGTAATCTTGAATTCATCATCTCCAAATAGTAAGTTCAAATCTTTATTTCTATTGCACTTGTCATTTTGGTATTTAAGAATGAGCTGTAAAGTTTTGATTTTCTTTGTTTGTTTGTTTGCTTTTGTCACAGGGTCATATTTTTTTAAAGGAATATTTTAAGTTCAGTGGTTATCAAATGTAGTTTTGTTTTAGTACAGCAGCATGGTTGTGTGTGAATAAAAGGGATAACTAAGTCCATGTTATTTAGGTTTATACGTAGGTTCATGTACATGTAAGTGTAACATAAGAGAGAGGGAGGGGAAGAACCTTCCCTGTGTGTCTGAGCAAATGAGGCTGCAGAGCAAAGGGGGCTATCTTTCTAGAAAAAGGCAATGTTCAGCTGTCTGTATTCCTTGGGGATGGGGATCCCTCACAGACCCCAAGATAATAAAAACTGCTGTTAAACTCTTAGTACTGCTAATTAGCTGGATAACACTGCAGAGCATTTAACACTTTTATTGTCTGTCTCAAGTTCACACCCAAGAGGTTATTTCTCTTGAAGAACGCCTTCTCCTTAGGGAGGGAGACTAGAAAGGACCAGATGAGAGTGACTGAATTACAAGATGCTGAGAGTGAAGCCCCAGTTACTTTGAAATGTGTTTTGTTCCTGAGGTACCAGTAGGGTTTGCTGTGAGAGTTGGTGTAGGGACTTGTCATAAAGAAGACAATCACAAAAAGAAGAATGTTTATCTTTTTAAATCTCCAAACAGCTGTGTCTGTGTTGCCTTTATGACAGGAATTTTGTGTAGCTGAGGATGTGTGTGTATGGTGTGTGCACTGAAAATTCAAAGAACAAAGTCCTGTGCGGTTTTTAATCTTATTCTGTGAACACTACAGAATCAACATAAATTCTAATAGCATGATATTCTATGGTATTAAGTGAATACATTTTTCATGGCCCACCTGCTAGTGTAACTAATTAACAGCCATTCTCATTAATTACATTGATCAGGATCATAAAATAATTTCAAATTGCTGAACACGATCAACAGGAGTAAAATGGTTTCACTTTAATCCCTTAATGATTTTTTCATGATTAATCAAACAAAATATATGTAGTTATTTGATCTATTTTTTCTTCTTGGAACTGCAACTCAGGGCAATTACAGTAGACATAAAGTTGATGCAAACAGAACTACATTTCATCTGGTAGCTAATTAAGCAATAAGGCACAATAGGATAGGGGGGAATGATTGTGAGAAAATCACCCCCCTGAGAAATTAAAAAAACCAAAAACAAAAAAAGTACACATGAGGACCTCTGCTCCCCCCAGGAATCTGATTGTCCTCCTATAACCACATAACCTGCAACTGCCTTCTTTATAGTCACCAGCTTCTCTTGCCAGTTCTTTGGATGTTGTATAGATCTGT
This sequence comes from Chauna torquata, assembly GCA_013399475.1. Lineage (NCBI taxonomy): Eukaryota > Metazoa > Chordata > Aves > Anseriformes > Anhimidae > Chauna > Chauna torquata. The sequence goes on from VXAL01018528.1 coordinate 305,378, forward strand.
CTTAGTACGTAGCTCTTTCTTGATGAGCAAACAAATATTGCCTTCATTCCCATTAGCTTCACACGGTTGATAAACCACAAACTCAGGCTGTTGAAGTGGACTTGATGTTAATGGTCGTACTTAAACTATAAAGAAGCTTCAGTATATGTATGTGCACCAAAGAACATATGAATCCCAAAAAAGGCTCACAGTGATGTTTGTCATAATAAATTATACTGTTATTACTCCTCATTATCCCAAATTACTGAGACATCAACGGTGTTTTGCATGGTCATAGAATTGGAGTGGTTTATAGCCTTATTGAGATAGCAGCATGTCTCTGTACATGTTAATTCATAGATGTTATGCACGTATTTAAAAAAAAAAAAAAAAGGCATCATTTCTGATGCTTAGTTATGTGCACAAGAGCTCAGTTGCCCAGTCTCAGAGCCCCTGATGCTCAGGTACCTCCCAGAGACCAAGGGTCAGCATCTCCTCTCGTGGAGAAACATGCCTGTATCTACCAGTCCTCACTGGGCGCGGAGCAGGTGTGGGCGGGTGGCTGTTGTGGGCCCTGGGGAAGGGAGCTGGAAAGGCCTCGTGGTGGGAGCACCCGGCGCTCCCGCTGCCCTCTCCAGCGCAGGGCACAGGACGTGGCAGGCGGGTGTGGGAGCAGCCAGTCGTGCCTCTGAGCGGTGCTGCTTGTGGGCGGCTGCGGTGGGTTGCCCTCGGTGGGAGCCTAGCGCAGCAAGGAGAGAACAGGTGTGATGGGTGGCATTGTTGCTGGTTCTGAGTGACCAGGCAAATTCAGCAATTTGTTCCTGTGAAAACTTTACCAGTCAGACATTTTGTACTTAAGGTTTGGTGATTTTTTTGTGATTTGATGGCTTGCGGTTGGACTTACTGTGGCTTACCCAGCAACAGAAATACAATAATGTAGTCTGTCATGATAATGCTTTCTGTGTGGTCATAAAGATCCACGGTATTTAACCTAGTTTTGCATGAAATAACTAGATTTAGATCAATCACAGTCATTTTGTAGAAGAGAGAGAATATTAACTTGGTCTTGAAATGTGATTAATTCCAATTTGCTGTTTTCAAAGATAAGTGATGCTCACAATCCTGTTAATTAAAAAATTTGGAGTTTCCCATTTTACTTCATGCCCTATTTTTTAATGAAATAAGTTTGTCTTTTTTCCTTCTTATTATGACTGATGCTTGGCTCAGCATGCCACAGGCTTCCTGAAGGAAAAGTAGTGTGTACTCGTTGTGACCCTATGAAATGAAGATAAATGGTCTTATGCAAGATACATTATGGGCTTTATGACATGCACAAATATATAGTAGATTGTATCCTTTCCATAAATATGTTCTTAGATTTCTAATATTGTGTTTTAATGCAGTTTTGTTAACAGGATGACAAATAGTAAAAATATCTAGGTACTGAAACAGGGTCCCGGATTTGTGTGCTGTTCATTCAACTGTCAGCAACTGCTGCTTCTCAAACAACAGTCTGACTTTGGCCTTGCTAAATATTCGTTTCATGTCTCCACCACTGCTTGATTAAGGCAGGCAACTTTCTGTGTGTAGCTGTACTTGGCCTGAGTCTGACTGCCATGTGGAAACACTTTTTTGGTCAAGGTTAGGAATGAGCAAGATCTTGTTAAAAACTAAACAAGCACAGCACTTGGGAGATTTGCATGATCTAGAAACACTGGTTTCTTATGAGAACTACTGGTTTCACATCTTATCTTTAGCACACAGCAGTTTTCAGGCCTGCGTTATATATTAAGAAGAGGAAATGTCAGTTATTAACATACTGTAAGTGGCCTAGCTTGGAATGCAAAATGACCTTTAAACTAAAAACAGCAAAAAAGGGGAGGGGGAAATAAAATGTAAATTTACTTTATAATTGGCTTTAGTATTTTTATTGAGAGCATTTGGCATTTGGATTTTATATCTTGCTTATGTTGCTAAGCTCAGCTACTAATAAAAACAATGATGACAAAACCAATAATCATCCTTTTAAAAAAAAAAACTTTTACTGCACTGTGAGTGTATATGGCATGTGTACAGGCAGTGTGTTTTCTGTTTGCTCCCACATTGCTCAGTCATTACATCTAAAACCCTGACTGAAAACCACTGTAGCTAACAAGCCGTGCTGTGCTGAAGTGTAAGTCGCCTGTTAATTGACAGGCTGTGGGTCACATTCTGAATGTGCAGAAAGTCTTGTGCATCAAGTCCATCCCAGTACTCAGCTGAGTCATGTTATTTGGCATCAGCTTAGTGTCTGATCCTATATCTTATTTGGAAAACAAATCTTAAAGCAGACTGTGTGTTTTTATGATTGGATTGTCTAATTATTGTAATTATTCAAGAAGGCAACAGGGTGTAAGAATGTTTATACCTGTAAATATCCAGGTGTTTTGATCTTTTGAAGTAAGCAGCAGTCAGAGTTGATAAATGTCTTGGCTGGAATTTAGCAACACAATGAACCTCTGTATAGATATCCCACATGGTATCAATTGAAGCTCCATTTAAGACCTAATCGTTGGCCCATACAAGCAGAGGAAAGCTTGGCTAGACAGATGGAAAGAGCTGCTTTAAGAAGGGATCAGAAAAGGCATTGCTACTCGGCTGGCCTAAATCCACTAATCTGATGTTATTATTAGTGATAAGGAGCAGCGACCAGGATAAAATCTCATTCTCTGCAAATGTCATTTAAATAGGACTCTGATATTTTCCAGTCAAGTAGACAGGCTTTAGTCAAATAGTGAGCACTTTATTTGTAAATGCAGGAGGAAAAGAAAAGCTTTAGTTCAGCAAGTTCTTAAGATGTCAGCTTACCAGTATTGATTAATCGTTCAGCAGTGGCAGCTGCTTCTTTATTAAAAGCGTAGCTCTACATACAAAAGATATCAGATGTAGGAAATGTTTGTTGACAATTTACCTTTTCTCACAATGTGGCAAGAGCTCAATCTGTTACACATTCCCCTGCTTTCTGGCCGGCAACTCAGATAATACCCGTGACAGAATTTATTAGTCCATCTGCACAAGGTAGATTGTGGCAGCCGGACTCTGCTGGAAACATCGCTGTCTGAAGCTGACCCACTCACCAGTTCCTGCGATAGGAATTAATTCATGGAGAGCTAGTGCTGGTTAGGAAAAACCTTTGGTTTGGCTGTGTATGGATGTACTTGGCGTATAACAAAAATATGGCCTGATGACAGCAGAGTAAAGAATGAGACAGATGCCTGAATTTCACACAAAGAAGCATGAGACCTAAGATGTATCATTATTCATTAGTGGGTTTGAATGTTTTAAAACCTCCGATTCCACCCACTGCTGAATTAAATGCTTGGTCTAGTGATTTGTCATGCCACACAGGCACCCAGGAATATGTATGGACATAGAAACTTATCCGGCTATGCACGGGAAGATGTTCCAAGATGAGTATTTTCTTCTATCTCCTTAAACACATTTTTTCTTTAGACTTAGGACATGGCTCCTCGTGCTGATTTTTGAATGTCTGATCATGTGGACTCCCTCAGTGGAAAAAGACAGGCAATTAGCCATGTTCCAGGCTGAAACGAATCACCTTTGGAGTCCTCCTTTGCTGTTTAGTACAGGGGAAGCCGATGTGCTTAGTATAGACTGTAGTCATCTCATTTGTTGGGTCAGTAGAGCTAATAAAGTTGAATCCCACTATTCACTGATTGTGGAACAGTGAAAGCAAATATTGCAGTGTACTAGGAGCATAAGCCAGGCTTATCCTTTTGCTTATATCTTCTTTTCTTGCCAAGAGCATAGCTGAGAAAAGAGAATGTTGCTTTTCCATGGGATTAGAAGGGATCTTAAGTCACATCATCATACGTAGTATCTTTTCTTATACTGTCAGTACAGTTAATAATCAAATATTGTTCTGGAAATTTGAATAAGTTTTGCTGTACACCACCCTTGACTGAATCTTCTGTTTCTCTTTTGGCTTCACCTTTCAATCTGAGCTCTCCTGCCTTGTTATTAAGAAGTAAAACAGTTTGTCTGATACCCTCGGTTTGTCTGAATGCGCACTTCATCTTTCATGGAGGCAGGGAAATTACAATAGATGTAAAACCACAAACTCTTGTCTCACCTTCAGTAAAAATGTAGTTATGGAAAGAAAAAAAAAAGATTCTTTTAAATCCCTGTAATTACAGAATACTGAGCACTCCTATTCTTGGATTAGTATACTTTTTTTTGTATGTCAAATAGATATCACATGCTAGTGTATGCTTAATGAATACATGTCCAGCAGAGCTGTTCACACTAAGTGGAGTTGAAACTATTTGGTATCTGAGATATGGCTGAATAAACCAATTAAGGATTTCACCAAATCTTCACTGTCATGTCCAAGTCCTTGGGATGCAGTAAATTATTTGATAGCTTGTCCTCATCCTTTTCATTTCTATGAATTTTCTTTATACATCAAGATGGCTTCTAGTAGGTATTAGATGTATGCGCTTACTCTTTGAAATCCCAGTTTGTAGTTTTTAAGAGCTTCTCTTCAGATGAAAACCCAAATTCATTTTTGAGCTCCTTGAGGTGTTTACCTGTGACTAATTGCTCTGAACAGTTTTGCAGTAGGTAATGAGATATGTTGTTATTCCCTGATCCAATAACTGCAAATTTTCATAAAGTATTTATACTTTCAAGGTTTCAAAAAAATGAAGTGTCTGTTTCAAACGCTCATGCAGACCAGAATTTTCTTGTCTTCTGTTGTCACTAAGACTGTGACGTTCTGTTTGTCTCAAATGCCTGTAGGTACAGTTTGGGTTTTAGTTGTTCTGAAGTAGTAATTTATGGAGTCATCCAGCAGTAAATTCAGCCATTGACCTTTGTTCCTCCTGTCCGACTATTTATGTTGAAGAACCCAACTGGGGCGATCTCGTGGATTAATGTATGTTACTGTGGTGTGTCAGGCATTTCTTTTCATTTAAAAATTGAGATTCATTTTTAAATGGTGTTTGGGAAATGGCATGTTTCTACATTACTAACTCCATTTACTTACTAACCTGTTATTATAGAGACCAGTAGGTGATTGTGCTGTGTATTTTTGTCCAAGATTTATATTTTTAAAAGGAAATGGTTATTAATTGAAATGTCAATAAAATGTTCAGTATTGATATTACACTAAATTGAATAAGTAGTTCTCTTATGTTGAAATTATTTCTTATAGTAAATATTTGAAAAGCATATATAGACTCATTGAAATCAGAGTTTCATATGACTCGCATGAGATAGATATGGCTCACCTTTGGACATATAAATTTCATATTTGTCTTGCAAACACTGTTGCTGTTTTCTCATTAGCTGTTTTGAGCAGAAAGTGTTATTGAATCTCTGTAGCGGATACACAATACTACTAGTGCTGGTGGGGCAGGCTGATCCAAGAGAGCAGAGTGTATATATATATATTTTTTTCCCACTTTTGATTTGCTCTCTCCAGCCAGGGTAAAGCTCTGTGGAAAACCATATTTTTACCTAGTTCCATGCTGTCTGTATAGTCTTAAAAACAAAAATCCAACCAACCAACCAAAAAAAAACCAAAACAACAACAACAACAAAA
>VXAL01018528.1:311186-346674 GCA_013399475.1 Chauna torquata
CTCAACGTCCCCCACCAAAACAAACAAAAGAGATCCCCCCCTAACTTCCCAACTTAGTGACTTATTTAAAATGCCAAGGTCAGAAGAATCACAGTTACTGTAAGTTCCCACCTGTGAGTCATGATAAGTCTAATTGTGGCATTATAGAGAAGCCAGTAGGATTTGAAGGTATTCAGTTGTATTTGAATGGCATAACATAGGAAATGAACTGATAATGAGGACAATAGCATTGAGGCCCAAGTTCTGTTCTCTGACGTATGTAAAAGTCCTTTGTCACTAGCAATACTTGCGCATATGCAACAAAGGGCAACATTTGTCTGTTGTTTTAGCAAGAGTTAGGTATGCCAGCTAGATTCTGTTGGTTTTTAGGTCCAAATTTCACTCCTAATAGAAAGCAGTAGTTTAAATTGTTAAGAACAGTCATTTCTGACCCCAAATATCTATTTTTAAATATCCAATATTTTAAGTATTAAGATAATGAAATGGAGGAGAGGAGGAGGGAAATAAAAACAATAAACAACAAAAGATTGTCCAGTGTGGCTCCCCAGATACCATGCGTGAGCTTACCTTTAGTAACTGCCTGCGGAGTCAAGAGTTATTAATATTTGGGGAATCTCCTTTTCCCTTTAATTAAGAGACAGTGTTTAAAAGATGGTGTGAGGGCCGTGCTTTATTGGGTTGGGCACAATCTGACAAATACCTTCTGCCAGCAATGACACCTTCTAATGGGAGGCCATCCACAGTGTCCAGTTGCAAGTGATTGCAGCCTTGGACTAATGTGAGAGCACAGAGGGATCCTTTGCAATCCCAGCTGATGGGTTTTAAAGACATAATTTAGTATTATTTTCTAAAACACACCTAGAACTTAACATGGTTTTGGTGTTAACTCCTAAGGACCACAGGAATGCAAATTGAGAGCCATATTTATAAAATAAAAATAGGTGCTGGTCTGAAGTTGTCTGTTAGAGTAGAAATGAATTTTAAATTACATGTGCCTGAGGCTTTACCTTACTTGCCGTGGGCAAGGCAGATCCTCAGGCCGTGGCACTGTATGCACAACTATGCTACTAACAAAACACTGCTTTGGGAATAACTGAACCTATACGTTTTGTAAAGCTTTTCCTTCTGCTGAAAAAATATTACCAGATGATTTTTTGCTATCCTCCCTGCATTTTTACTCTGTCATGCTCAAGTTAATGCAGAGTTAAACAGAAGGCTGAACTTCCACTCTGACTGAAAGCAGTGCTCTGCTAATGCCATCTATGAATCTGAAGCTATGAGCCAGATTAATGGAAATGAGATGTTCCACTTTTCCACCAGCCCTAAAAGTGATTCTCTGCCTGGCGGGGTGAGTGCAGAGGAGACTTGCTTTCTGCTAGTGTAATTATAAAATCCAACCAGACCGGCAGCACTTGAAAATATCAGCTTCCAGAATCAGCAGAATCAAAATATCAGCCCAATCTTGCACATCCTACTTTTTATTTTTCTTGGAGCTCTTTAGTTAAGCTTGTATTTTTTAGAGGAGGATTAAAAAGTTTTCATATGCTGATTACATTTTTTTTTTTTTTTTAATTAGTAGTCATATGTGGAAGCAGGTAAGCAGGAAAAAAAAGACAATGTAAGTATTTCTTTTCCTTACATGCTTTTCAGTGCCTGGTAAGCAGTATCCCTGCTTAACTGCAAAGATGCTGCAGCTACGGAGTAGAGCTGTTGGCTTGAGTGGGTAAGGGCAAGTTCAGACCTTTTTTGTGTTGCTTTTGCCTCTGCTTCTTACGACTATCAAATGTCTTCTGGCAATGGTAATATCAAATGATGCAACTAACACTGGAGAGCTTAGCATTTACAAAAATTCAGTAAAATAAAGAGCTCTAGAGATTTGATTCATAAGTCCTGAAAGCGAGTATTGAAAAAAAAAAAAAAGCCCACATCCATGGATGTATGTTGAGTAGAAATGAAACATTTAGATTTTGCCTCTCTTTTTCTGTTTGTGCCTTTAGGGGGCTGTAGTAGAGATGGAATACATAATGTATTGACAGGAGATATATATTCCACTTGTGAGTAAAGCTCTGAATCCTCTTGGCTTCACTGTTTCTGAATCATCATGTCTCTCCTCAGTGGAGAGATAAATATGGTATTCACTTCAACCCATTTAGCCCATTATTCATTTATATAAAGCAGGACCAATTAAGGCATTCTTTTGTGAATTTGCACATTCTACATATGGAGCAAACGGGAGTTAAAAATATCTGTTGCAGCAAGTGTGACAGGATGCTCTGTGAATACTGAGTACGTTACTTCTGCAACTCCTCTGAACAGTAAACTGACATTGTGGAACTGTTGAAATATACAAATAGACACTTGTGTGGTTTTTCTGATGTATAAGATTCATACAGTCACCTGCACACTTATCCTTTCCATTTTCACAACTGCCTGCTGCTGAGTAGACAGTGTACAGGCCCAGCTCCTCACACATGCAGAGAGGCAAAAGTGACCGGTTTCTGAGGCAGTTGTCCATACTCCAGGGGATATCCGTATTAGGTAGCACTGGTGTATCTGTATGAATTATTTTATTGGAATTGCTTTTTTCTTTTGGAACATATGTTTTGACTTTCTCTTCAGTCTCTGAGAGCTTGAGAAGAAAATGAAGTTAAAATAAATAATGATAAAAAAAAAAAAAGCTAAGAAATTCCTGCTATTGCAGGCTTAAGGAAATAAGCCAAAATATACATTTTCAATTCCAACAACATTTCAGAGTGGTATAAGTCTCTGTTGGCTTAAGTGTTTCTTGGCACAAAATGCTGATTATATATGTCTCAAGGAGACAATCAGCATGTTCATACAAAAGTCTCAATCCCTAACACACAGTAACATGTGGTTGCTGCTAAAGATTTGCTGTCGAAATAGATAAGAAAAGTTCTTCTGGATTACGATATGGGGCTTTATATTGCAAAGCTTTGTTTTGCATTAAAAGGTAGTTTGTGGCATTGTGAAGTGATGAAATGGTATGCAGCATAATACAGTTTGAATGGAAAGGAAATACAGTAAGACAAACTGGTTTGATGGTATTTTTCCCAGCAACGCAGTAACATTTAACTATTGCATTGCTGCCTGAAGCAAGTCAGTCCATCCCTTACTGGGGAAGATTTGGAGGCATGCAAAGCTTTCATACAAGGCCTCACGTGCTGGCACAGATGGGCAGCTGCTGCTTTGGCAGAAGGGGCTGTTGGGAGGGAGACAGAAAAATGGCCCAGCCTTTTTAGGTAGGTCAGAACATAGGTGAGTAACGCTCGTCTTGTAGACTAGTCTAACAGTAATGTTTCCAGGTGCATCACTTTGTCTTTTGTGTCTGTTAGGCCATGTTTTGTATTTTTCACCAAAGATCCTTTCCAAATCTATCAGTATCATAGCTTCAAACTCCAGCGTTTCTCTGTGCACAAGCATGTGGATTTCAGTGTGAGTACATGCTGGAAACTTCTGGTTGTGGAGCACGGTCCCGTTCCTGTGGGGATGAGGGCTGTGGGGTCAGGAGAGGCCCTTTATGAACAGGTCCGACTTGCTCAGGCCCCAGAAGTGCTCCCCCAGCGCACTGTGCGAGGAGCCTGCCTGTGGGTGGGGCTGCGGAGGGGAAAGCTAGAGGAAAGCAGCGCTGCTTGGCTGGGGAAGGCTGTGTTTCATCTCTTTTACCAGGGCCTATGCCAAACCTCCTGTCCCGCTCAGCTGTAGCATATCTTTAAGAAAGACTTCCAGTACCCATTTAAAGGCTGCAAATGGCAGTGAATCCACTGGTTTTCTAGTTAAGTTGTTAAAATAGTTATTATTTTGTCATTGAAAACTGATGCTGCATAAACTGGTTTGAATTTGGCTTCAGCTTCCAAGCACTGGATCTTGTTACGCCTTTTTCTGCTAGATTAAATACCCATCTGCTCTCTGAAATCTCTTCCCTGTGTAAGTATTCATAGTCTGTGATCAGGTTGCCTCTTAACCTTCTCCTTTATGAACTAAATAGACTGAGCTGTAGTCACTCCTTGTAAGGCAAGTTTTTCCAGGCTCTCTAATCGCTCTTGTAGCTCGTCTGAATCCTTTCCAAGTGTTAGCGGAGGTAGGGAATAAACCAGCTGAGCAGGGGAGGCCTACTTTTGTTTGATGAGCAGTTCAGTATCAGGAATCATTCATTCCTATTGAGAAGGCTGAGAGGTACATCATGGCGAAGAAGAAAAACAAAGCTGTCTGTTTCATCTAGCATATGGAGGGGAATTCATGCCTTTGTCAAGCATTGTTTTTTCTCAGAAGCCCTGCCTGTTCAGTCATCAGCAGAAATTCAAATTAAACCTATAATTTCTTCTCCTACTTGTCTCTCTATCATAAATATTTCCCAACATGTCCCAGTGTTGACATGTGTGGATCAGGTCTCACTAACTCTGGTCATACTTAATGTCTGGGGTAAACTTTCTCTATGTCCTTTGATGGCAAAATTAACGTTAAAATGAGCATGAATGGTTCCCAATAGAATCACCTTGATAATTGCATGGTTTTAACTATTTTAAGAAAGATTTAAAAATAAAATATATTACTATGTGTTACTTTAAATATATGTAATGGACCTGATTCACTGATCTACTCCTTTCTCACCTCTGCAACACAAAGCATCTGTACGCACGGCTTAGCTGACCTATTGTTATGGCTTTTCTGGCCAACTTCAGAGTACAAGGCAGTCATAGTTTATTATTTGATATAACTGTAAAACAGTGAGCTAAGAGAGAATGTCTGTCTACCTCCTTCTGTTTCTCATTTCCTAAATAACAAAATAACTACCTATAGGCAGATGTGGCTATATCCTTTTGCCATACAATTAAATGTTTTATTTTACTGAGATTTTGTTTCGTATAAACAACAAATGTGAATAATCAAAGTTCTTAGTGAAGTCTTCATATTGATTGTATTGCTAGTAGTTTGTGCTGAGCATTTGGGACTCAACAGAAATATCTTGTATATATGTTCTGCTTTAATACTACTCACATTTAGATGTAAGACATTGTTAGGGTGAAGCTTGAATTATTGAAGAATCACAACAACTAATCCTCGATAAAATCAGAATGCTTTAAAAACTTTAGGTGAATCCTTTGTCCTTCAGGTTATATGTACTGGAAGTAAAAGTATGCAATAGGATTTAATAAAACATAGGCTACCCTTTGTGAGAACTCTCTCAAGGCTTTTCAAGGAGTAAAATGGTTACCATTACCAGAGGTAATGTACTTCGTTTGCTTTGCTAAGAAGCTACTGTGATATTAAGAGAAACTCCTGTGCTAGGTTTGGGATTTAAACTCCTGTAGGGTGTTTCATCTTGTGCCCTTACAGACCCCCAGCTTGTTTGATTCTGAGGTCAACTGTGTTACTGAGCATCAAACTGGCTGTAATAATTTCAGTGCTACTTCTCAATGTTTTTTTATTTTATTTTAGTTTGTGCAGCCCCTGTAGTGATTTTGAGATATGTGCTATTACTGTACAGTAGCTGACGATGGCTCTGTTCAGTTTCCCATTTAAAAAAAAAAATCCTACATATATTAATAACTTTTTTCTCTAACCAGTTCTGCATTTTAAGTGCAAATTTTTTTATTACAAATATGAAACCATACATGATTTCTTTATTGTAGCACAGCTGTAGTTGGCTCCCTAGAGTACATCTCTGAACAGAATTTCCCAAGTGAATAGCAGTACATGGGTGCTTTGAGGGTGAAGAGATTTTTTTCACTGTTTCTTAATAATGATTTAGTGGAAATACCTATGTAAAGAAGGTACCATTTTTTTATATATATACATATATAATGTGTGTGTGTATGTTAAAAAATTCGTATGCTACATTACATATTTTGATGTAATTTTGATAAATATTGTCTATCTGTTTGCAAAGTAAAGCTATCATTTGTATGCACTGAGGCTAGGTTTAGTGTTCACTGCAGAGGGCTGCTAGTTCATTTTGAAGGGATTTGGTTCTGGTGCATGAAGGGTTGCTGCACAAGACTGTTGAGCTGTGCTTAGGATAGAAAGAACAGAAACTGTGTGCTGGCATGAGGTACTTCCCTTTAGGCACCTGAGAGAGATGATTACGACCCAGTGGAACTAGAAACAAATATATTCTCACTGTTTTTGCAATTTCAATTTCCATGTTGTATGATAAAATTATAGCCCATTAAACTCATTGCTTCATTCGTGAGCCACTTTTCCTCTTCTTACTTTAAAATGCTGCAACAGTTTCAAACAAAAGGTACCTATTTGCCTCCTGGCTTTCTCAAGTGCTTACAAGTACGATTTTTACATGATATGTCTCTTTTAAATTTCCCCCACTGGTAGCTCAGGTGGTGAAAAGTGCAAGATGAGGGGCATTTAAGAAACTGGTGCGGTGCAGACACATCTACACATATATACCTGCTCTGAAATCTGGTTCGGTTTAACAAAACAAAACAGCAAAGACATTCTCTTTGATGTTCAACACCAGAGCCTTGGGTTGACTACTGAAGTTATGAACACTTAGTGTAAACATCACCTCTTTTTGCCTTGCTTTTGGCACTGAGAAATGTCATCATTGTCTTAATGTATAAAATTCTTCTGTTTGGCAGTGCAGACAACTTCCGTTCTGAGGCAGGAATATGGCTGCTTTTTGTTAGAGACGTACAGAGATTTCACTTATATGTAAGTGTAAAACAGAGACTGGAATTTCAGCAGGTACCATTCCTCCTTGGGTTTGTTTAATTGGACTTGCTGTATGCAAAGAACTAGCAGGTAAATGTATTGTGTATTCATGTTGGACACTGGTTTCTCAAGTAAAAAGCAAAAGCTGTTCAACACCAGTCTATCATGGGCAAGCAATATATAAGAAATCTTTCTAGTTGACGAGTGAGGGATTATATTCTGACCTGCCTATTTTTAGATGCTCATCAGTTACTTAGCTGACAATAGGTGTGCTGTAATATTTCACATTATATGCTACTGCACAAATAATAACAGTATTTCTATTTCTCACAAATTATGATTATTACCCAACTTCTGATGACTGTTCTGTTTTCCTGGTCTTTTCCCTGGAAAGCTCTTTTTGCTGTCACAGGTCTCTGCATGCTTCCCCACAGTCCTGCTGCTCTCCAGTAGGGTTCTGTCAGCGTTCGCTGGATTAGCAGGATAATTTGCTTTCCTGGCATGTTTTGCTTATCCATGGGGACAGGCTGCTCAAAAGAGAGACCTAACCTGGTGCATCAAGATGCAGAAACTAGTAACTATCATTAGTTCTGAGTTCGAACCTCCAGGCACTGAACTGCATGGTCTTCAAAAATAGTAAGATTGATGTGTCTGTTGCTAGTTTAACATGCCAGCCTAGCCTGCTTCCAAACTGAGTTGTAGCGTTATTATCCTTCAGTGACAGATATGTGCAGCTATGGTGATCTTTGACCTGCATAAAATAAGTCAAAGGAACAAAGCAAAACTTCAAAGAACATGAGTGTGCCCAACACTTTCAAGCTTATGAGAACAATATACTGTTAGCATCAGTACTGCAGAGATTTAATCGTTTCATCTGTACGTTAGCACGTTCTTGTAATTAGAAATCAGACAATCTTTAATTTTAGACCTAGAATTTTTTCTCCTTTTTGTTTTTCAGAAATCAAAACTGTATTTTGATTTTCTTTTACCATTTTGCATATTGCATACTCTGATTTATCACAGAAATGTATGTTGCATATGTAATTAGTAAAGCGTACATACTGTCCTTTTTTTGATTGTTTTTTAGTTTTGGAAAGAACAAGTCATTTGAGCCAGCTACAGTAAAATTTTCCTGATTCAGACTAATGACCAGGAGAGTGATTGCAAATTCCAGAATTTTCTGATGTAGGGAGCCAGGAAACAGCAATAAAACCCAGAACAAATGCATCGGATAATGTACTTTGTTCATTTATTTCATACCATAAGGATAGTTTTGTTTTAATTATTTATGATAATAAACTACTGAGTGAAGGCATTCTGCTATATTTTGTAATGATAATGAAACTTGAGTGATGCAGGGCCTCTCCACAGCATCCTGATAATAAACGTGTCTTGCAAACAAAATAAGGAGTTGGTCATATGCTGTTGTAGTTTTTTTGCTACTTAAGTAGGGGCTGAAAGCTTGTTTTCTGCTTCCCTCCTGTCACTCCCTTCCCCTCACATGAAACAGCATTAGGGCCCTGTTTTATCAGAAATTCACAGTTAAAAAGAAGCTCTTAATTAAGGCAGAGAATCCCGCACTTCTTAAAGTATGAGAGCTCATAGAAAGCATCTTGAAGACCTTTCCAAACATTCTCTGTAAGCTTATAGGGAGCATCAAAAATTTTGCCCACTGGCTGCCCTTATTGTCATACTAAGTGGGGAAAAAAGGAGGAGTCGGAAATACAATCAAAAAGGCCTTTGCAAGTCACCTGTAAAGTCTCTGTGTGCAGATTACGGCATATGCAACTCAGGTTCTACAGGAGTTCATTTCTAGTGGCAGGGTTTTTTTTCCCCTCTCACTAGTGATCTATTTAAGCAAAAGCTATTGAAGCAAAAGGCATTTGCTGGGGAATTAATGATCGGATGGGAGGAGTTGATAACCCATAGTACAAGTGAGGACCATCTATCCCAGCCCATCGTTAGTATCCAGAAAATGCCCTGTACTGAGGTCACTGATTTACTGATATTTTTTTTTTAAGTAAAAAGGGTAAAGAACAATAACATTTGCTGTCTGCATTTTCAGTGGTGCTCAGATACTGTGCTTATATTTAATCTATGTGAACTTGGTGGATTGATAGGATGACAGCCCGCACAGTTCTTCACAACTTGATAAATATTAACATATGGAGCATTTATCAAGAGTTAACGACTCTCTACTAACCAGTTGGAGTACTTCAAGATTAGTTAGTATTTTATTAATTTGATAATTATTAGTCTCCTGAGTGCTAAAATTGAAGTCTTTTTCTGGTCGTGGCTGTTGTGGCGTTACAGCTTGGAAGAGACAAACACTGTAAATAGAGCATGGTCACATGCAATGTCAGTTTTAGCCTTATGACATAATATATGGCAAATATATTTGCTGATAATTAGTGCAAATAGAGGTACTGTAATAGTAGCTCCTTACTCTTAAAAAGGGAGATTAATCGAGTTGTAGGAGGTAACAGGACTAAGATGGGGAAGTGGGAAGTGGCTGCGCTCCCCCTGCTGCCACTGAATCATCCTGTGGCCGTAAGTCATTTAATCTCCCCGTGCCTCAGTTTCTCAATTTGTAATGCACGTTGATAATGGCAATTATCTACTTAATTAGTGTTTGCGCATTGTTCTGAAATAATTAATAGCTGTCAGGAGATCCTTTGTTCCCTGTCATTGTTATCAAATTTGTAAATATTAGCAATGGAAAAAGAGAATTATCCAGTGAACCACAGGTTTTCATTACTCAGTGCAGGGGGCAGTCCCATCTTTTCCCTTTTACTGAGGATTTCTGTAAGTATTATGAGATGTAGTCCTGTAAAATGGTAAATCTTCTAGATGAGATCTGGCTACAAAATCCTATTTAGACTAATGTTCTGATGCGATTGTGCTGTAATCCAGTGAATTAACAGGAAGATTTTTTAAAAGCAAGCAGACTACATTTAATTCAAGAAAATACTTAGAATCTGTGCAGAACTGAGGAATATGGTTGGTACAGTTTCCTCAGGAAGGTTCATCCTTGATGAGTTGACCTGGCAGAAACACATGAGATCAGTACGTATTGATAGACGTATTTTCCATAAGGGCAAGCTGAGGTACAGAGGGACTGGGACTATTTCTGTTTAGGTAGTGAAGCACCGGCAGGCAGGAGAAAAGAATCCAAGGAGCCATATAAGCAGCTGCTTTTGTATTTATAGAGTATACTCCTCCTGATGTTAGTTTGGTACAATACCAGTTAAAGGAACATAAAACTGTAGCTGTGTCTTTTGACTGCTGCTTAATGTGTTTCATACCTGGCCCACAATTCTGAAGAGATCCACGCGGTCACAACCAGATGACCTCCTTGGAGCTGAAACAATGAATTAAAATGTTTAAGTCATCAAAATAAGTAAAGGTAGATGTGAGATGTGGCTTTACATGTGCAGTCACAGGGCTCATAGTTAATGACATGCAGATTGCTGTAGAGGCTGTTAGTGCGAGGCGTTGCGCTCTCCTGGCTGACACAAAAACCGCACTGCGCTGAAAAGCCGAATTTGGCCGTGGCTTTCGCTGGCAACTCTCGGTGCACAGAGGAGTCAGCTTTCTCACAACCTGCTTTTCTGCAGGTTTGGGCTGTGCTGACCATAGAGATGAGCAACCTTAGAGTGCAGGCTGACCCTGCCTATGGGCTTTTTTATTTGGTGTTTTACTTAATGTTAGATTTGTTTTAGTTTGCTCCTTCCATCAGCTCTTGCAGGGTGTGCTGTCTGAGGGGACATGTCTGGCCCTGGAAGGCCACAGAAGGCCAGGCTGCATCTGTCAAGGCACTTGGTTTTCTGTCTTAGGCTTGTCTTAGCCATAGGTGGGTGTTATGTGGCTATAAAATCAGCTCTGTAGGATTGTTTGCTTGAACAGATGTTACATTGGTTTTAGAGCTGTAATTATTCTTTATTTATGTCTGGTTGCTTGAAACTGACATTTAAAGAATGACAGGTTCTGTGGGTAATACTGAAATGTGGTTGGTTTTCTTTTTCTTTTTTTTTGAATTGCACACAGTATGTTAAGTTAATGTGAGGAGAATAATCCATGTTCAAAAAATCAGAGAATCCTTCCTAGGCTGATAGTAATATACACATTTTTTAGGCTTTCAGTGTTGCAATGCAAGACTTTCAAGTGGAAAATTGTTAATTTACTATAATGAATTGAAATGTGAAAAAAACAAATATTTAGTTAATTGCCTCATAAATCTGTCTGTTACTATCAGTGGAATTAAATTGATAAACAGTTCTTTAAAATTAATTTCCACATGGCAATGTGCAGATTTTATTTTATTTTATTCAAACCCCATTAGGTATTTGTATGAAAGAAAACATAAATTTGTATTTCTGTCACATTAAAGAGTGTGTGTGACAGAACACATTTCCTACCGTGGATACTGAGGCTTTGATACATTTGGCATAATGAGGAGTGCTAGATGCTAGTTATTTTCAAAGGTGATACCAGCTGAAAAGTGAAAGTACATCATACTTTTATGATTGTATCATGTCACTTTACTGTCAATACAGCTTAACTCGTAGCCCTTTTGCTTTTGGGGTCAGAGGATTGTGGACGTGGTGCTTGAAAGTCACATAAGGTTTTGGGCTATTGCCAGTGCTGAAAGTGCTTTGAGAGGCTTTGGGGAAGACACACTCTTTCAAGGAGCCTGTTGAGCTTATTTCTGGTGCCTGCCAGGATGGGAGCTCCTGGTGAGAGGAGGAGGTCAGTGTTTCACATTACAGGGCCCGAATTGCCTCCGCAGGCAGAGCTTTTCCGGATTCAAGCCTGCTGCAGTAGCACTTGTGGGCACTTGGTATGAAAGGAGCTGGCAAGATGAGTGCTGTTGTACTTTAATCACCTAATGACATTATGCCCTGTGCAGTATCAGTTTTTCAAAGTAAGTGGGGCACTACACGAAATTAAATCATTTGATACACTCCATCCTTGCAGCAAATGTAATAAGAACATCCTTGCCGACCTCTCCCAGTGACATTCAGCAGGAGAAAACTTGTCTTACTGTGTATGACCCAGTGTTCTGGAAACGCGCATAAAGATAATTCCTTCTTGCTGTATGGTGTTGTTAGATATACTTAAAATTCAACTTGATGGTTGTCATCTTGGAATTTAGTAGTGGATAAATGGTTGCAAGTTGCAGCTGGTCTTATGGTGAAGTTTAATGTCTGGGAGTCAGGACGACTCAGTTTAATTCCCACAGCCGTCTCTTGCTTCTTGAATGACCTTAGTCAACTTACTTGAACTTTCATTCCCTCGGTTGCTTTGCTTGAAATCACTAGTTACTCCTTCCCACGGGCATAGTCAGGCGTGACTTGTGCTGATTCGTAAAGAGCTTTGAGATCTCCCAAAGAAGCCAGCTAGAAGGTCAAGATATTATGGTAACAGTGGCCTTTAAGACTTCAGAGGAAGGAGGTTGCAAACACATTTTCGTTTAGTTTTAATAATACTTTAATAATCAAAAGAAGAAATGTAATGTTTAATATTTAAACAAAATCACATTCACTTTCTTCTCATGTTAAGCGAGTATTAAAGCAGGATGGAAGCTAGTTTACATATTTTTACACTAGACTTTTTTATTATTAAATACTGAAATGTGCTGGAGTTGGCCAGCCTCCAATGAATATGACTCAACTTACTAACACTGCATTTTAATATTTGCAAGTTACATAGTATATTTCTATTAGACAAGTGTTGATGGTAAGGAATTCAAAGAGGATGCACTTCTATTAAATAACGTGTCTTCATGTAATGAAAATAAATAATATTATTTATTTGCTGATTGACAGCAGAAGGGACAAAAGTACTTATTAGGGGTTTGTAAATAGTGTAAATAACTGTTATTAAGGGTGCAGTTATCCATGTGTCTGGTCTCAGAAACGCATGATAAAGGTAGTGTTGTGGGATACGCATCTGAGATTCTCCAGAGACTGAAGAGAACCAGAGCTTCCTATCCATCTGCCTGTAATAAATGTAGGTGCCCAAAAATGCACATGAAAATTCTCTTCTCACATATCCAGTAAAATGCAAACCTTGTTAAATGAATCAGGTTTTTAGACCTATATGAATGGTGAACTTAGTTTGAGATAAAGTGATAATTTTCAGATGAGCTGTGAAACTCCTTGCCGCAGGATATTCTGTTTGAAAGGATTAAGGAGGTTAGTACAAAAATATCAGCTCCTTTGTACTTAACATTTTGCTACATGTGACAAAAATTTCTCAAGGCAATGGTGACGTTTTGGGGAGCACTCTGCTCTGTTCCTTGGGACTTTGCTGGGCATTGCTGTTGGCCGCTATAAGAGGTAGGATGGCTTAGAGCTTTGGTCTTACTTTCTTCTGGGGATTTGGCCTTACATAGCCATGTTTTCTTCATTGTGATATTTCTGTCATTCGTGAAATCAGTTATACATGTGAAATATCAAACATTCAAAACATGACTGGGGAAACGGTTTCTGTTTGGCTCTGGAAACTGCAGTACTGGCATAGTCATTTGTATCACACCCACCTTAGAAATTCAAATAATTTCAGACATGACGTTGTAGTTTTGGTCAATCTAAATAAGATTGTTATGATTTTGCTTTACCTAAAGAGTAGAAATTATTTTACAATTTTTTAAGTGACCAGTTTTAGCTTTCAAATCCCAGGGCAAATTTCAAACTTTGTGTTTTTAAACTTTTGGCCGTGGATAAACATATTTGCTTTATATATATATATTTTTATATNGGCAGAAGAGCTAGTTTGTACCAAAAAGTTGCCATTGCTTAGAACTGGCAGTGTTATGAGACCTGGCTTCTTTGTCATTATTAAAAGGCTAGGTCCTATCCAACCCTCATTGAAATCACTGGGAAAACTGCCAGTAGCATCAGTTGAAGTTGAACTGTGCCCTTAGAGAGGATGTAAACCTCAGCACTGCTGATGAACTTTGTGCTGCTTTGGTTAAATTATTTTATCATACTTTATACTTAGTTTATAAATGAGGAATAAACATTATTTGTGTGCTGAAGACATGAGCAGTATTTGTTATAGATTATCTTCCTCACTACAAGCCAAAGATGATAATCCATCAGTCTGCTGACTCTGTATCTATTTAGGAAAAATAACTACAAAATATTCTTTCATAAGCTGTGTATGACAGCCACCTTATTGCTGTGAGGCTTTTTAAGCCTTCTAATGGAAGGAGGCTTAAAATTTGGAGTTTGAAATGCTCTAGGTTCTTTCCAAGCTGATGACCATTACATCTCATGAAGCCACAAAATCTCTGTATCTCCTGCATTTTGCTAGTGCCTGAGATGGGCGATATATTTTACAATGGCACTGAAAAGGGGATGCATGTTTACTTGAATTTGAAATGAGTGCCTTGCATTTATTTGATCATCTCTTTCCTTCCAGTAGATATTACTACAACAAATGGAGGCAATTATATAGAGTTTCAACTGAGAGAAGAATAATTTATTAGAGAATAATTTCTCTAGCCAGAGTCCTAAATAACAATAAATTAAATTATATTAGGCTTACAGCACTACTTGTCTGTGTGTTGGGGTCTCTGAATCAGTCTGTATGTGTGCACTATACACAAAGGCCTGTGTGCACTTCCTCAATCTAAAATTGATGAATGAAATAGTCATCCTCCTGAATTTTTAATTTTCCTGTGGTGGTATTCTTCAGCACATGTTAAGTTTAAGAACATGTGGTTAAAGAGCTGCACAGCATGTGAAAATGCTCAAGGGAGTAGAGGTGCCTGTTAGTAAATGAATGCATTTATTAGAGCTGTAGGAGTAGCATGGAAGCACTTCTGTGATAAAATAAGCAGTTGAGTCTGCTGATTCATCTATCTCCAAAAGGATGTGTTAATCAATGATTGTTCTGTAACATTTTTTAAAAGGTTAGATTTATTTCTGCTAGCTGCCTGTTACAGATCATTGCCAATATTTCAAGAAAATACTTGGAAAATGTAGGGACTCAATTTGTAAGGACACATCCTACAGGTCCCTAGAAAAGTTTTAAGTAGCAGTATTAAAGAAAAATTTTAGTTATAAAAATGAAGAAGGTGAAGATAAAAGTAGAGTCCCAAAATGGTTTTCAGCTCAGATGTAAGAATTCAGTCTGTACGCTTCAAGTGATAATAAATTAAAGCTTTTCTGTTTCCATGTATTAAAATGTATTATTTGAAAATGGTGCATATATAAAGAGAAGAAACTTAGCAGGATATTTTCAAGCACATTTTAAATTAATAATTTGAGGTATCCAGCCAAAGGAAAAACAGACTGTAGTAAGCATTGTTAGAAGATCTGTAATTGCATCAAATTATTGTTATGCCTTTGGAATAATACATGTATACATATACCCTTTGTAATAGTACCATGCCACATTCGCTGTTGATGTGTATGAAGAATAATGCACAGCATGCAACTGAACACAATCTGTATTTATCAGTAACAGATTAATATGTAGAGTGATGTAGAAGCATGATGGAAGCTGGGAGGCTGTTAGGAGATATGCTCTGAAATGTTTTTGAGTTATAGTGTATACTTTGGCAAATGCCTAATTGCTTCATTGCCATCAGTGAATTTTGAAAAAACTTCAACTCCCAGAAGNAAAATGACTGCCCTATTTTGGCATAAGGGCAATGAAATTCAGAATTCAAGTGGAACCTCCTTCCCTATCCAACCCCCTAACTACAGGTTATTAGAGTCCCCTTACAGTCACAGGACATTACCTATCTAATAGTGCTTCCTGATACAGGTCTGGTGTCCCAAATGTAATTCATTTGGTGCCAAAAATGCCCATAAATTTCACCTTTATGTGAGTTTACTACAGTTTATTAGCAGCTTAGAGTAAACCATAACTAAAATACTGGATTCAAGGTGTTTCTGGGAAGTTGATATTAATGTCTTAGTGTGCATTCACTTATTAAACAAACAAAAGACAAAAATAACAACAAAAAAACACCATAACGTTATCTTAACTAGATATTTTATTTAAATATTGGGTGTTCACTCTTAGAAATACAGTATGTTGCAAAGATATTTTATGTAATTGATGTTCTAATGACTGTTTGTCTTTTAATGTCCTTTTGGAGTTGTGTTTATATTATTTATCTCTTCAGTTTCCTTTTTTTCCTCTTTTCCTTCAGTTTTGCTCATTTCCCTTACTACAGATCTGAACTGACAAGAGGACTGTAATAGAACTCCAAAACATACCTTGAACACACATTGTTAACCAAATTACAATCACTGATGTCGTTTACATGTGTAGCCTTTCAAAGCATGAACACGTTCATTTAATTTGCTTTTTAAATATCCATAACAGTGTCCCCGAGCATTTTAATAAAACAGAAACAGTTAATTATTGCCAAATAAGAATATCCAAACACAGTGGTCTGCAGCTTGCATGTAAACGTATCTGACAGCGCTTCTCTCTGGAAGAGAAAATTGTGTAAATTGCCACTTACTATCATTTTTAATAAATAAGTCTTATCTTGACTCTTTCTCTTTTTCTTTCCCGCTCCTCTGCAATACTGTTCAACAACCATACTTTCAGTGGGACCATTTCTATTACAGAGTGATTGAGCTCTGATTTACACATCAATTACCCAACTTCATGGAGATTTTCATGCTCCCCTAGCTGACATCAATGAAGCATAACTACATAAGCGCTTTATTTCATCCCAGTTTTTGATAACTCAGACTGATAACTAATCATATCGAAAGACAATGTGCTATGATACAGGAAACAATAAATGCTCCCCTTTGAAACCTCGTCTATTCTTTATACGCTTACTATTCAGGGACTTATCTCTGCCATCCATTCCCCCAGAATCGTTCCTTCCAAATTCATGTTAAGGAAAGGTTTGGGGCTGCATAATGCCAAAAAGAGGAGAAATTGAGTGAAAATAAAATTTTCTAGATACTTAGGGGCAAAATAGCTAAAAAGAATGAAGAATGTGACAAATATAAGACAAACCTTTAGCCTCCTAGCTTAAATTTCCATAAATTGCCTAGGGGTCTCTTGGGTGTTATTTGGTTCGGAGACTCTGATCTTCTGTATTCTTTATCTAACGGGCTAAGGGAATGGCATTGTTTTTAATGCAAATTGTTGAGAGATTTAGCTCATGTGGATAGGTAACCAGTGACCATCTCAAGTGTTTCTATACAGAACTGTTGAACATAAGACAGCACATTCTATATTTTAAAATAAATCATTTATCTTGAAGTACAGTGATAGATATGTTCAGTGTTAGATACTCTCAGTGACTACTCATGCAATGAAGAACACAACATTAAAGCAAATGTTAAATATGAAAGATAGAAGTGTAAAGCTATTCTATCGTGGTCTGATTGGTCTCCGTTAAGTAGTAAAATTACCAGGACAAAGATGCAACAGCAGCACTGCTAAAGAGATGAATTTTGCTATTTTAAGTGTGGTACTGCTCATGATATTTATCATTAAGTGAAAAAAAAACTTTAGATGGGCAGGGAAGATATCCTAAGTTAACCATATTTTTGCTTAAAGATCAGGTTTTGAAATTCCCCTCACTTACTAAATACATTTTAAGAACTGCAATGAAATTTAAGACTTCGGGTTGCTTTTTTCATTTGGAATAACATGCCAGAGAGTATACTGGGGGAATCTGAATATACTGAGAAAGCCTGTTCTCCTTCCTTTGTACAATATTGTGGTACTCTTGTTTTACGTCAAATCAATAGAGTAATGTTGAGATAAATCTGCAGTAATGTAGAGGTGAATTGCGATTGTAATGTATTTGCTAGAAGTAGGCTTTCACCTTGTTTGGTTAGCAGGTGAAACTGCCTTTTGCCTTATATTTTTACTCACATTGAAAAAGAATTGCCCTGGTGTGGAAAAGCAGTCAAGCACATATTTTAAGCACCGGAATATTCTCACTGACCTGAGTTGGGTTTCTCACATAAATCAAATATGTTTGCGAGTGATTTTTCAATTGGGATGTTTAATACTTTGCTCAGGCATATGTATATTCGAGGAAGTCCAGTTTCTGGCTTTACTTCCCCAACTTCCAGAGCGCTTGTGGCAGAGCAACAATTCTGCCCAAGAGTCAGAACTGTGAAGAAATAACCTTGAGAAGGGACTTTCAGTTCGTAAATTTATACCATTTTCTATCCACTGTGTCTTAGTTCAGAAGCTCTTGTTTGTCATTTCTGGAAACAAGAAATAAACATTTCAGTTTGAGAACTTCTTTCATCATTTAGGCTAACCCAATATTTTAAGACGGAGGGGAGAGTACTATTACAGGAGAACAGTTGATTTGATCAGTGTGCATTTTTGTGAATTCAGACATTTCTTTAAATATTGAAAACCGCAACTACTACTTACCTAACATGTGGATAAATGCTGTTTTTCTTGAACATTGTGCATTTATCCTCTAGCGTGTAGTCTGTCACTACTATAAAGCCTCTCTGCTCCAGCTTTTTTATTGATTCTTTCCCTATTGCGCTTTTGCTGTTTTGACTGAATCAACAGAGCAGTGTTCTCTTCTCATTCATGATTTTGCTGCAACATTAGGTATTTGATCATTCTCTTCTGCTTTTTCTTCATGTCACAGTGACTACTCCTTCAAATTGTCTGGTCTGACTTCTTTCTTCTACTGTCTCCTCTCTGTCAGGTTCGTCTGCCTTTCTTAGTCTTCCGTGCTCTGGGAGACTATTTCTTTGGCTCTAGTTACCACATCTTTGAAGATAAACCCCAAATGCTAGGTCTCAGCCTTTGGCTGTTTAGCTTACTTCTTCAGCTTTCCTTTTAACTCTTCCCTCTAACCTCTAGCTCTTTTGCAATCTGTTCTAAACATTTTTTTCTTTTCCCTCCAGATCTGTTGCACCACATCCTCTCACTTTCACCGCCGATGATTGCACTGTCCTTTCCAGTGCCCCAGTCTTTATTCTACTTCTAGTTCTCTTTTGTAGACCGTGCATTTTCTGACTTCCATATCTCTTATAATCAGATCCACATTTTTAGCTTCCAGTCCCAAACCTACATGCATACCTGTTGTCTTTTGCCTTGGTATAACCTCCTCCCCCGTCAGCCAGCTTCTCCCTTTCTCCGTTCTCTGCCTGTCGCGCTTGTCCCTGCGGGCCGTGGTGGCGGTGAAGGGTGCAGCTCCCCGGGCCTCGCCGACACTCGGCAGGTTCACCCAGGCTGAGCACCTGGCGTGTCACCGTGCATTGACTCACCGCCATCCCTGAGGGTGTCTGTAGCTGAGAAGAATGACAAATGGATGCATGCTGGTCTGATTTTAAAGGATTAAGAATCAAATGCCTTTATTCAAAATGTGATTGCAGCTTGTGTTGGTGTTAAACCGGAAGAACAGCAATACAGTTACTGTTACTATTCTTTCTGCCATACCCAGCACACTGCTAATTTTTAAATCAGTGGTCTCTTATGTACTTGGTAGCATTCTTACTGCTCACCATTCCTGGTCCTCTCAGATTTATGTACAGACTTCCCCATTCTAATTCAATTATTAATCTAATAAGTGGTAACAAAACAATAAAGCTCGTGTATTTAAACTGTGTTGTTACCTAATAGCTGTATCTAGGGAACTGGCCCTCTCAGATACAATGAGTATCATGGCCTCCAGCTGTTTTTTTCTAAATCTCTTTTTTGAATGTTTAGAGAACTGTATATTTGTGATTTCCTACTCTCCTGGTGTTAGAGGAGTCATGAAGTATTTCTCATACTAATGAGACAGACTGAACTCTGGCGTTCCTCATGGTATCTGACGGTAGTTTTCACTGACACCTTTACCACTAATCACATATCTGTGTTTCACAGAACATTAGTTAGGCTTAATATTAAACATAAGTCCCAGAGATCGCATTGTGGCTGCATTAAGAGTTTCTAGAGGACATCTCACTCAGTGCACTGTGGCCTTAAGATCTAATCAGCATTCCTCTTTGGATCACAAAGAACCCAAAAAAGTTGTTATCTTAATCTGTGTGATTTTATCGTATTTGGCTTTCTGTAGCCACAATCAGTGCCATGTCAGGCTTTCACATAGCAAAAGTGCATTTGCAGAGAAATAAGCCAAGCAATTGACATGACAGGATGAGCAACTACTTCCTTTCCTATCGATACTCTTTGTACACTTAAGGCTGTGATGTAACTGTGTGAGTGGAAAGTTCAAAACAAACCTTTAATTTTTGTTGCTGTTGTTCTCGCAAAACAATATATGAGAGAGTTGGACTGATGTAGAGGCAGCAATTCACTTAGGGCTTTGCTTGTGCAGTAAAATGGATATT
Source organism: Chauna torquata (assembly GCA_013399475.1). Lineage (NCBI taxonomy): Eukaryota > Metazoa > Chordata > Aves > Anseriformes > Anhimidae > Chauna > Chauna torquata. The sequence continues at coordinate 331,184 of VXAL01018528.1, forward strand.
TACAGTTTGATAGTCTGCAAATATCATTGGGATCCAGGGCATGAGATGCACCTTTGTGCTTGTCTCTTGGCTGCATGGAGAATGTATCTTTCAGAAAGATGTGCACTGAAAGAGAAATACATAAGTATGTTGTGTTGGAATATTGTGGTTTTTTTTAACCTTTGCTGTTAACACTGTAAATACTGTCTTAGTTTAACTTAATGTCTTTTAAAATGACTGTACCATTTTGAATTACTGCTGTTTTCATCATTTTTGAATTAGTGGTTTTGTAACATGCCACAAAACTTGTGTAAATAGTCTTAAAGCCTTTGCTGCTTTTTCTTAGTTAGGATATGGCATAATGACTCCACTTGGTTCCCTAAATACTTTGCATGCTTGAGACCAGAGCCAGCCTTTATCTGAAGTACTGGAACCTCACATGAAAGATGAGATCTGTTCTGTGCTGAAGTCTGTGATCTGTGGTTCTGTGGTCAATGGCCAGATTCAGTTCGATTTGAGTGGGCACAGGATTTCACCCTGAAACTCTGGGCCAAGGTTGCCATTGTAAGGCTGTAAAATGCAGCTCTAATTTTCAAGAATAATTCTTTCTGAAGTGGTGGTGGCTGGGATGCAACTGCTCCCATAAGAAAAGATTACTCAAGAAGGATATAATATCCTGCTTACAGTAGATCCACTAACTTGAGTGACTCTGCTGCGGTTGAGATCGGGCTCATAGCTTCGTGATCTGATCTTGCTGCAAGAATCACACAATCTATATGTGAGGCTGCCAAAGAAGTCACTGGGAAGGTCTCCCATGAGAGGGGTGAATACAGTGTGTTCCTAATGCTCCCGGGCATACCTGGGCTAAACCAGCCTACTATTCCAGAATAGTTATGGGGAGAGGTGGAGTCAGCTTTGTCTTTGTCTTCATGTACCAATTTTGGAAGCAGTTTTTACTCACTTCTTCCAATACCTGTGGATTTTAGTCTTGATATGGAGACATGACAGGAAGAGAGGCTCGTGTCCCCCCCTTTTTACCTTTTAGCGAACAGGTAGCTTGTAGTTTGCAGTACTGTGTAGCAACATGTGATCACATATAGTACAGTGAAGTGACTGTTGGTTACTTCCCTCTCCCTCAGGAAACCAGTAAATTGTGCTATTATCTTTTGCAAAAATACCAAGAATAGTATAATCAGTGTTCTGGAGCTTGATGCTGGTGGGTGAGTGTCAGCCAATGATGTCACTACATCAGGAGGTGTTATAAGTAAGTAAATAAAATGTGGCATCTTTTCAGACTTCCAACCTGTAAAAGGAAAATGTGGATGGAAATCATTCAGCTCAGCCTATGTAGGTGGCTTTGCGTTCTGTTTATGAGCCATACTCAAACATTATGCAATTCAAAGCTGAGTGATCTTGAGTTGCTTATACCAGTTATTAATTCGTATTTTTGATATAAGGATTTCACTGCGGCATTTCTGTCCTTTTTTCTTTCCCTCCCTGTACAAAAACAAGTATGTGAGTGTAAGGATACAGGGAGTCATCAGGAAACAGACATATGCTTTCCTGTGCTCTCTGCAGGGCTTGCAGGTTCAAACACAACCTGCCTGAATCATAAGAACTTTAATTGAGTAGATAAAGAGGTCCTCATAATTATAAACTGCAGTAGGTATAACAAGAGGCTAAATACATAGCTGTGGTTTTAATTAGCCGGTGCTTCAAATTAGTAATTGTGGTTTCACTCAGAAATCAGTGACTTTATACACTGTTAAAGCCTCATCACTGTGCAGTTCATTCCTCATTATATCTCTCGGTGTGAAGCTTTCAATACAACATCATGCTGAGCTAAAAAGGCAAAAGTTGTAGAAATTTGGTTATCTTCCAAGTGCAGTGGAGCTCTATAGAGATTTAATTCATTCTCACCAGAGATAAGAGAATTAAATGTTCTTTGTTACATGTGTAATATGTCCATTTGTATGTATGCATTTGTACATACAGGATGACCATGGATGTGTGTGTGCATGTCCAGAATCTGTCACAAATATTGCTTACAACAGATGACATCAGTGCATATACTAAATCTGCTATTCAAATTGTCGTCTGGAATTTGATAGCTAATTAACTGACGCAAAGTAGTGCCAAAAGCCTCATAACAAATCAAATATGGGTTGAAAGCACAGAAGTGTCCCTTAATGCTTGTCACATGAGGGATTGTCAGTGCAAGTTGAAGCATGCATCTCTTCCTTTGCTCTTTCCTTCCCTGTCCCCCCTTCAGGGTTTTAATTATATCTTTTCCCTCAGAGGAGCAGGAGGTAGTTTGCAAAGCCAAGAGACCAAAGTACTTCAGTGCTATTCAGGGGAGAAGTGAATGTGATCTCTCAGCTTGTCATCTAGGTCTGGCAGGTGCACAAAGTAAGCTGACATACAGATAAGTGCCACTCACCATTGCTACGCTGAGGTGATAGATCCTTTTCTGTTTGTTTGTGCGTAGAATTATCTGCCACTAGAATCAACTGTCCTGAAGTCTCTTCTGGGAGACTGCTACAGAAACACTTCTTAAAACACCCTTGACAGCCACAGTGAAGCCTTACATAAATTTTAACAAGTACATGGGACAAAATTAGGTGGTCTAAATCACACAAGGCTGAACTGGAGCATTGCGATAGATATAGACAAGTGTTACACAGTTAAGTGGATTTGAAGATATTGCTGTGCTTCCTTGACTTCACATTTGCTTTCTTTGCATGGAGACGTTCTCCATAGGTGCATGTGCACATGTTTGTGCGTGTGTGTGTGTGTGTGTGTTTGTATATTCTGCAGACTGTTCATACAAATGTGTCAAAAATTATTTTATTCTTGTGCATAATGTTCTGTTAATTTGAAAAGAACATTCTGTCTGTTTTCATTTTGGAAGTGTGCTGACTAGTTCCTATTACCCAATTTCATATAGTATTATGACTCCAAATTTACATTTAGGAAAATTATGCAGTGGCTTTTTCTGTCTTTCAGAATTATCCTCAGGAGTTGCACAGTTTCTGATGTTTTGCTGTTCTTACTGATAGTAATGAACAAGTAACTAAATTATGGGGAAAATAACGTGCTTTTTTTGTCCTTCTCTTCTTCAGTCACTATGAGCAAGACCGGAGTGCACTTAAGCGGAAAGAGTGGGAGAGAAGAAACCAAGAAGTCCAGCAAGATGAAGATCTCTTTGCTTCAGGTTTTAACCTCTTTGGGGAACCCTACAAGGTAAATTGCATTGTTATGCTTCACATTTTTAGAAACTCTTTTACCTGAATGCATTTTGCAAATATAAATAAAACTTCTCGTCACCTATAAGACATAAGTGTCATGTCTGCATTGGTACATACACTCTTGAATACACTGATCTTCCAAATCAACACATGACAGAAGAGCAAACTGAATGCTCCACCCAGCATTGCATTGGCAGAATCAGGAATTTTGCTTACAGTCCAATTAAAGATTTATTCCTCTAAACACACAGCAAAGTCCCACAATAAAAGTATGTGCAGCTGATATCTCTACAAGTGGGGTTGTACCTTCAAAAATAACACTTAGTCCTTTTATTTTTAAGAAGAAAATATACCTGAGTTGTTAAAACTGAAGTCTTCTCTATAAATAATGAGTCCATAAGCTTTCTTTTGCAATCATAACTATCTAAAGAAGTCTTTTGGGAGGGTGTTTGAATCCTTGGGGACCATAACAAGGGTGTGAAAGGGACTTAGGACAAGTCTTATTCTCTCTAAGGAGCTTTGCTGCCTGAGGTTTTCATCACCGAGGGATGTCCCCCTTTATGATTTCTGCTGCTTTGATTTTCAGTAAGACATTCCCTGAAGAATTCATCAGAATGTAAATTTCCATATCTCTTTCTCCTCCCAATCAGTGACATCCATTGAAAGGCCACCACTTCCTCTTTTCATTTCACATTGTTAGCAGCTGTAGGGAGGATGAGGGCTCTTTGAAAATCACCAGAAAAGGAGGAGGAAAGACTGGCATTATTATCAAATGGTGCCTAATAATTATAGGCCAGGAGACTTATTCAGTCAAATAAGGATTATGCAGTGGGAGAGTTTGTGTTTTGTTGTTGTTTTTATAAAAATCTAATCAGTGCACTATTTCTGCATCAGACCACATTTTAGCACCTTTATTTAGAGGAAATAATAACTTACTTTGAAGTGATTTTGTTGAGACTTCCTGCAGGTCATGCAAACATTTTTGTTCATATGAGTGGTCATTTGGATTTCAATGGGTAGAGTAATAAGCAATTCAGTGCTCAATTTTGAGTAAGGAACTAGAAACGCTCCCCTCAAGTCTTATCTATTGTACCGTAAGGATGATAATATCTAATTTTACATCTTTTTAGTATGAATGTATTTGCACCAAGCATATACAGAACATACAAAATGTGTGGTGAAAAACTGAAAAACCACAAAGCAAAAAATTATACTGGTAACTTTCTGGAGAGAATTTAATTTATAAAACAACAACAACAACAAAGGCAAACTTTATTGCTTTTTGCCTGCTTAGAGAGGAGATTTGGGGATCTATGGACTTGAGAAAGCACAATGGATTACTATGCTAAAAAAGCATTGTAAAGATAAGTTGTGAGATACATAAATTAGGAGGAAATTGCATGTATAAGTAGTTATATGTCTTAAATTTGCAAAACAAAGAGAACCAAGACTGAATATGAAAGCTAGGTCTTGCCTCCATTTTACATTACAGAAAAGGGACAAAGTGATAAGACTGGTGTTTTCTTTGTAAGTTCTGCATTGCTAAGAACCTGCCACGCTACAGTTTCCTAGGAACAAATCAAGAACTGGATCTGACTCTGGATGGAGTAGTAGTGATTTGTACTCTTAAGCAACTGCAAAACTGAATTCATGGTTTTATTCCTGTGTATTCTAGAATAAAAAAAAGAGGTCATGAGATGAGGAAAAATGTAATACATGTTCAGTTTGAAGCCCTTTTCTATTTTGAGATGAACGGATGTTTCTGCGTAGGTGAGACTCAAGGCCCGGTACACACAAGGAGCTGCACCCGTCTCGTCTCTTCTGGTTGCTGTCAGTGGGAGTAAAATGAAACAAAGCACTGCCCGGCAAGGTCAACTGGCATGGCCTGTAATGGGCACAAGGGGCATAGCCCCAGCTGGGCTACCTCTGATACTAAGCATCAGCTCAAGGGATGGCTGATATGTTTCTGAAAGATCCAGGGGTGGGAGGTATGATAGAGACAACTGTGACAAAGGGAAGGTTGGGAATATCAAGTCAAAGGAAATAGGAAAGTTTTTTCCTTTTATCTTTTTCCGACTTAGTGTCCTTACTTCCTTATCATTCCTTCCCCATTTGCTTCAACAGTAACCCAGGGAAGGGATTGTTGAGGCAGGGAATACCACCACTGCTGTTTTGATGATTTAAAGACTCAACAACAGGCAACTATTTTAAGACTGCTCTAAAGTTAGGAATATTAAAACTTGGTCACAGAAAGCTGACTAGTCAGAAGAGGAGGACAAATAAATGAAATGGCTCTTCTGGTTTTCTCATGGATCTTACCACACTTGTATATCACAAGTTTTGTGATCTGAACGTTTGTCCTTCAGGCGTGTGTGCATCCATCTACAACCTCCTCACTCTAGCTGTTAGTGGATCTGTCTTTCTATCCCTCTATCTGTCAAACAAAACATAGGTGATCAGTATAGTTTTGAACAAGTGCATGTTTCTGCATTGATTCTGTGTAGTATTTGTATGTGTAAACATACATGAAAAGAGATTTATTTATCTGTATGTATAAAAATAGATTTGTACATGCTTATTAGAAGATAGAAGATTTCTTTTGAAGCTCCACTGTCTCATGGGGAAACACCACCTTCAACAATGTGATGACATCTAGCGTTATTTTGGTAAGGTTGGGCAGTGAGGGCTGTCTGCCCTCTAACGTAAGTTAGAGCATGTTGGTTGCAGGTCTTGCATTCAAATGCTGGTCCAACTCGCTAGTGCTTAATTTGGCAGAGATGATCAGAGAAGAGCCTGCAGTGTTATAACAACAGACATTTGAAAAAGCAATGTGAGAGTTGTCATGAGAGAAGCTGCAATTTAACTAGTGAGTTGTTGATATCTTTTAATGTTTTGAATTAGTAAAGAGTTTCAGAAATGAGGAGTATTTTAGAGAAAACAGTAGGAGGTGGGTTTTGTTTTATTCTTGCTTTTTTTTTCCTCCACTTTTTCAAAGGAATAGCCTCAGAAGAGTGCAACTTGAAAAACAGAACCCAATGGGCAGCATTTCCATTGGGTATTCTTTGGTGAATGTTAAATCATTTATTATCTTTTTTTAGGTAAAGCCCCTCCATACTATTCAAGCTTAGCATAAAGAAGACCTCAACTTCTGATACAGGGAGGTTAGTTTAACTGAGGCATGAAAAAATGAAAGAATTATGAAACCTCAAGTTTCATACAGATTTTCACAAAACCCTTGTAAATTGGGCCTATAAGTTTAAGGGCATTAGTTCTTTTCTTTGTAAAACTATAATGCAGTAGCTAGCTAGCAAATTAGTCTTCCAATAGGATTCTATTACAGATCTTTTCTGAAAGCAATAGAAGCAAATGTAGGAGGGTGTACATTTCCTAAATTAACAAGAGCCTAGAATGAGGGGGAAGGCTGCTAGCCACGAGTCACAAACCAGACATATAATTTATGCCTTGGAATACTCAGAAAATGCATTTCCTTGATAGCGGCAAAATTGTGATTCAACATGCTGCTCAGAAAATAAGCCATACAGAGGTCTCCTTTGAGAAATCAGCCAATTATCCAGAATATGAAGGTAGAAATTGTCCCCGATCTGGAAATAACAAAGAACAACCAGAAATTATGACCAGATTTTGTGTTTATCTTGCTAGTATCCAGGCTTGTCAAGAATACTCTACTTCTCATTAGAGCCCTGAATTTGTTGGGGGGGGTGGATGGGAAACCACATTAATGTTGTGCTTTATTCCTTAAATGCAGGTGGTATACTGCACGACACAATGGTGAGCTCAGTCAGGTTATGTGATGCACAAGTCTGGTCTTAGTTATATGTGCTCTAGTTTTATTTCACTGTAAGCTAAATAGTTGCTCACATTCACTATGTGTTTTACTTTGCAGTCTGGTCCAAAAACCATTGGAGAAAGTAATAATCTTTCCATTGACTTCAGCAACTATTGGATATGAGCTTTAGTGCACTTAAAATATGCTAAGGATGTTTAATTATCTTCATAATTTTCAAGAAATATATATTTTTATTAATGCTCCCAGAAAATGATTACAAATAGTATGACCTTTTATATAGTCTTTTATCCCCAGGATGTGAATATTTTGCCTAAAATAGAGTTAATATTAAGCAAAATTATATTTGTAATTGCAACACACAAAAGAAAATAAGTTGAGAGAATCAGATATCCTCAACACAGAAATGACTGAAAAGCTCTACATTCAAATTAAAATATCGATTCCCTCTGTGAGGACCCAGACAAGAGCCATTTAATGTGCCATGATGTTGAAGTATTACAGTGGCGATATGATTTTAGTACTCTATCTTATTTTATTTTTCCCCTTTTACTTTCTGGACAGTAAGCTAAATGCACCCTAGAAGTGTAGCTGAACCAGAATTGCAGGTTAGTGGTCAGGCTTTTCTTGATACTCAATTGTTTCCCGTGTGCCATCCCATAAGGAGTTAAAGCATTTGGTGGGGAAGGAGGAAACAGAACAAGTATGTAAGTGTTTAGACTTCTCATCATAATTCCTGCTGGGCCCTTAAGCACAATGGAATCTCCTTGTTTTAAATTTGGGGGTTGAACAGAGAGAGCCTGGTTTTGGCTGCTGCCCAAATGGCTCATTGTGTAACTCAGTTGAAGGAGACTGCTCACATACAAAGAGCTTATTCTTAGCATAGCAAGAATATAATTTTTGCCACTAAAATGACCAACCTAGGGACTTAGTTAGTGAATAAAAGTGATTCGTGGTTCTCCACAGCTGGGATTATTAACTGTGTCAGTGAGGAGCACTGGCAAAATGTATATAGATGAGAACAACATTGAACAGTTAATTTTTGAATCACTGCCTCAGTGCAGTGGTAGTATGTTACAATCCCTGAGAATGGGCGAAAGAAAATTTGCATTTATCTTCTTTTTCAATATTTTTTATGGCATGTGCAGTACTAAGAGAAAAATCTTTCTGCAATGTTCTTCTCATCTCCTGACTAGTTCAGCAGTGGGTAATATAAGCAGATATTTCAGGAGGAATCCATGCATGGATTTTTTTTCATCACTCAGACTTCTACTTAATACTTGAGGAAGATGGGATCAATGGCATGGTAAGATCCCTGGCTGAGAAATTAAGTGGGGCTGTCTCGAGCCAACCACAAGCTCATAGTGCTGCCTTTCCACATCTTTATGACCTGGTGTTAAGGCCTCTTTGGACTGTGGCACTACTTGCTATATGGAATGAAAAAACAAACGTAAATGTATAGTTGGCTGTACCCTGAAGTATCACTGTACACTACTTACGTATACTGCAGCTACATAATTTAATTCCAGACTGTAGAAGTTAACCATCTGCTTGAACTATAGTTTTGCTCTGTTTTTATCCTTTGAGTGATGTAGAGTACAAAACATGGGGAATGGGTTGTTTTAGTTCTCTACTGGTCATTTCAATGCAACATAAAAGTCAGCAAGAAGACTGGTATGTTGGGTCTCTGTGGGGTGACTTAGAATAAGGAGAGAGGAAATTAGCTCCATATTAATTATAGCTTCCAACTTATTTGTCCAACTTTTTACAAGTGTAAAGGAAAAGGGGGAAAAAAATTATGCTTCAGAAGGGAAAGTATAATAGTGGTGCAACACAGATGAATCAGTATTTAGTAATCACTGGAATTCAAAGAAAAGCACGATTCGCAGTTACAACCAGCCCATAGACGATCGGAAGAATCCTGATACTTAAGAATGTGGCAGTCATCTCTATATTCTGTAAGAAATTTTTTTTGAATGATCATTTACTTGAAGCTGCTATAACACTTCAGTGGTTAGAAGCTTTTTCTTTTCTGGATTAAGATGGTGGATACTTTGGGTCAAACTGAACACTGTATAGAAAAGTAACTGGAGTTGCATTGTAGAAGAGTTTGCACCTGTATGTCCGGTACAGACTACCTGGCTTCTGTTTATGGCAGAAATAGGTTGACCTATGGGTCAAGGGCGTGATAGTGCCATAACATATTTAAATAAAATGTGCGATTGCAGTTCAAATGCTGAGCAACCAGTAATTACACATTCATGTTTTGCAAGACGCGAAATGTGCAAGCCCAACTACTCTGACATAAAACCAGCCTGATTTGCTCATAACATCCATAACTGATGTAATTTAAACATTTCTCTGAAAGCATATTTAAGAAAATGGGAAGCAGTATACAAGTGTTACTCATGCAAGCCTGTTTCAAGAGATTCTTTGAACACAGTTATTGATAGATTTTTCTTACACAACATATGCAAAATGTAATTGAAATTAAATTAAATGTCAGCATGACACCATTAAACAGCTAACATTTGCTGTCTTCTAAGACAACTATTCCAAGCAATAACTTTCTAATGAGGAATTTACTCACTCTTTTCGTTTATTTATTTTTTGATATTCTAGACAAATAAAGGTGATGCTCTTGCAAACCGTGTCCAGAACACATTGGGAAACTATGATGAGATGAAGGACCTGCTAACTAACCATTCCAATCAGAGCCACCTTGTGGGAATCCCAAAGAATTCTGTCCCACAGACGCCCATCGACAAAAATGAACAGAATTTTTTCCCGGAACAAAGAAACAGGATGATACCATCTCATCAGATCAGTGGCCACTCATCGACATCAATGCCTCCGCCTTCTTCATTGTCATCTAATTCTACTTTGCTACACAGTCACCAGAGCAGCAGGAAGTCGAGGACAGACTGGTCCCGTGGTGGTCACAACTCTAGTGGGGCCCAGCCAAGCCAATCCAGTAGTCAGCAGAGCAGGACAAAGCATAGCTCTTCTCATGATCAGCCACAGGGCAGGTATGAAGACCTCTATAATTGTCAGAGTGAGCAGCATAAAAGTGCAGGAACTGAGGAAGCAAATTCTATGGCAGCATCTTCACATTCGAGGCGGCATGCTCATTCAAAGTCAGCAGCTGGGGAACATACTTACAAAGAAAACAGTCATTCAAAGTCACCCACAGAGCTTGAGTTTGTAGGTCATGGTCCTGGATCTCCACTTCCTTCCACATCTTTGTTATCTGCAAACAATGGTCTTTCAACCCAGAATTTCCCACCAGGACTTCACTGTAAAAACAGCATGGTCCAGCAAAAGCCTACAGCATATGTTAGGCCTATGGATGGTCAGGACCAGGTACCCAATGACTCACCTGAACTGAAACCTCCAGTAGAAATTGAGAGTGGATATGGAAATCAGTCCTTTGGAACACTGTTGGAAGGAAAAGTGAACACACCTAGTTCGAAGAATAAAGTACCAAAGCTTAACATTCCTCCCGTTGGTGAAGTAAGTAGTTTAAAATATCTTTTCTCTACTACTGCTTGAGTATTTCATGCACTGAATATTTGTCTTTGGAAATATGCAGTTTCATTTCCTGGAATTATGTTCTAAAACATTCCTTTTTTTTCTAGAATATGCATGACTAACTTTACTTTTGGCAAAATTTGTTCTGATAGTCCCAGTTAGCAATATTTAATGAAATTTTAAAATCACAGATTGGAATATTAACATTGCTCGTGTAATACATTTATACCAGCTAGAATTCTGGACAGAGAACTCTAATATCTTAGTTCATCTGCAGTTTTCACTATTTTGGCATATTCTGTTAGGAGCTAGTTTGACATAAATATCACTGTTTTAAGCTCTTTAAGGAAAAAATGGCAGTCTCCACATTTCAGCAATACTAAACAGTTCTACCAGTAAGGAGTTTATTTGCAGAGTTTGCCGAATTCCCATTGCTTTTAATGGAATTAATGTGGCTCAAGTTCTGAGTAATGCTTATGAAAATGTGTCCCATTAAAGCTTTTATGCATTTTGAAGAGCTCTTAATGTTGGGATTCAGTCCCAGTCTCTGCTACCAACAGTTTAAGCTGTTGAATTTTGTATTGCTGGTCAGTACAATATTCCTGTGAGGAACATTTTCATCTGTTCGTATTCATGTCCACTCCAAGCACAGATGTATAATAAGGATACCAATTGAACTCTTTACAGTCTGTATACTTTTTCTCTTATTCTGAGTTTCTCTAAAGCAGTAACTATTTCAAGGTAGGTTTATAGTGTATGTATGAGCAGACTGGCAATATGGGTTTTTCACAGTTTTTTGTTTTCTGCAAAATATTTCCCTGTTTGGTAATATTTTTATACTAGGAATGAGGAGTGATGCATTCTTAAGCCACTTTATTGCAAAAGGTCAGCTTTTTCTATTGGAATAATTGTTTCAAGCCAATAATTTGTTTGACTATTTAAAAACTTGATGTTATTTATTAACATTCCAGGCAGCAACAAAGACTGATGTGTTTTGCAGTAGAGCTTGGAATAATTTTCTGGGAACTGCATCTGAAAACAGTAAAAGGCCTATTTATATCAAGTGGAAGCTGAGGGTTGCTTGCAGATGGTGTTTTATTAGAAAATGTATTTGTTAATAAACGTAGCTTTGTACAAGATTACTTTACAGATGTTTCTGTTTATTTTTACCTTAGGTTAAAAATCTGCTGATGTAGATGGCTTCATAGTCTGTTGCAATTTGTCACTAGCATTGTTTGGCAAGTAAATAATTGCATGCAAAGGAAATAATGATGTTGCAAAAGCAAATACATTTATTCACTTTTGCCATCTATTAATACTGTGAGTCAATAGACATACTTTCAAGTGCAGCATTAATATGAAACATTTTTGGAAATAGAATGTGTCTTTTGCAATTCGTATCAACTATTAAGAGTACACTTTTTATTTCTTTAATTTTCTGGTGAAATCCTGGCACCATTGAAATCAATTGAGTGAAATCAATGCTTTTTGGGCACAGGATTTCACCTACAGTCTTTTTGCGTAGCTCTAGAAATCTCTGGTGTGAACTGTTTTTGGAAAGGTTTCTAGTCACAGAGATGAAAAATTAAGTTGTAAATTTGTTGCTATAGCTGCTTTAGTTTATATCTTTTTATAGTGAAAAGTACAGGTGTATAATTAATTTAATTTATGATCAGATAAATGGTAAACTGTAGGCACTTCAGAAATGAATGCAGGTAATAATCTTAAAATAGTGTCTGTTTTATAAAAGTGAACAATGGTTTGAAAAGGGAAAGAAAACCCAAAGCTGTGTTAAGGTGACATATAACTCTCCTTTCTGATAAGTAATATATGACAATAGCCAGACTGATGGATCTTTCACAGGCAAATCTCCTCCCGAGTTTGGAGGGTTGGATTTTTTCACCTGTGTCAGGACTGTGAACTTTGGCCCTCTGTGTTTTTCCACAGATGTGTATCCTGAATTTGATTTTCCCTGCGTTCAGCAATAAAACTCCTTCCAATCCAACGTTACAGATAACTGGTTTAGTTTAAGCTTAATCAGAACTGACAGTGCACACCTGTGAAACCCATAACCTTTTCAGAATGACTGCAGCGAGTGGCTCTGTTGTAATCTTTATACAATTGATGTGGAGGCTTATGATCCTTTGGTGGTGCTTATCAATTTATGAACCTTCCCTAGCTACCTCCAGCTGTAGTGATCTGCTTGAAACAATTTTGTTCCTGCTCCATGGGTTTCCATCCTATCACTGTTCCAGGTAGTGGTGGTGGTGATCTTCTTCGAACTAGCAGTAGGAGAGTTGCTTCTCGGGGCATTTCTCCATCGTGTTCTGTAGCTCTCCTGTATCTGAGTCCATTTTTCAAGTTGCCAAGTCTACACATTGAGATTGCACACCAAACTTTTTTCAGAGATTTTTCTCAAAATTTTGCATGCTCTCAAAATGAGGAATTCTGTGGAGAAATAAAATTCTTAGGTGATGGTCCTACAATAATGGCATCTATTAAGTTGTTTTTGATATATTAAGGAGGGGGAATAAGTAACCAAATATTTGAAGAAGCAGATTTAAAAGATGAGTTCAGAGTGATGTGGAAGTATGGTCTCATTTATCATGGCTTAATGGAATAGGATGTTGAGTGCCCTGGAAGCATTCTGCCATGTGTAAGGAAGTGATCAATTTTATAACGTAATTTGTGTCACTTGAGGTGTTGCTCTAAGAATCTTTGCTCATTCGCAGGGCCCAGTTCTGCTCTCAGATATTCCCATCCATCTTTCGGCTCCTCTGGAGTGGACAGGGTTGTTAATACCTTGCTGTTGGCATGTCTCCACTGTGCAGTGGATTGTGGTTTTAGTGATTTCTGAGCTTGTAAAGATTCATGGTAAGTTCACACAGACTTGCCAGATCGGGTCAGAATGTAGTGGTAGCAGCTCTTATGCACCCATGGAATAATCCTTCCCTCTCAGTGGATGCTGCTGTATGATTGCCAGACCCTGCCTTACCACAAAGAGCTAGTTCAGACATTCTGCACCATGCATGGACATTGCTGGTGGAGAAATAGGAACAGCAGAGCCTCTGTAGACTTTTTGTTTTGTTGTTTAAGGATTTTTTTATGATCATGTGATCTTTTTGATTTTTTAACTTTCTCCTCCATTTTAATTATTGGTGTTGTTTCCTAAGGGTGAAAGTAAAAAATTGTAATGCTTTGGTGCCTTGAGTAAAACCCGATGTAACCACTAGCACCCAGGCTTGCCAGCCTCTGGGATTCAGCAATTGTGAAGCAGACCTTTCAGAACTGGCAGTCCGTAAATCTATCATATATCTGCTGGGGGACATGCAGAAACGCACCAGTTATCATGACATAGAATTGATAACAACAGCCTTGGAGCTAAAACATAAAATTGATAAGAAGCCTCCAGCCGTAAATATTATTTCTTCTTCCTTTCTTATTAATGCTCATCTCTTTATTCTGTATTTACATACATACATACATGCATTAATTTTGAGCTTGCATTTAACATTTGGTAAATTGTAGCAAGCCTGGGACATCACAAAGAGCTTTTTTATTATGTAGAATTCCACCTACTTAAATTGTATGATGGCAGATGATTGTTACTTACCAGTCAAGGAGAATTGCATAGCTAAATCCTATCAGCATTTATTCAAAAAAGTAGAGGTTAGAGGCCATACTAACAGCTGATCCTCTCTCTGCTGCATTAAAATCCAGAATCTTGATACATGTATGTATATTTAAACCTCTAGGAATCAGATGCTTACAAATTATTTCAAATCGACTAACTCAGCAGGAGATAGCTGAAGGGAAAACCTGTACTTTTCAGATTGGGCTCGAACACAAATTACTGAGAGTATTGAGTAAAGTAAAGGGTTTTAAGGTCTGTGGGAACATCAGAAGATGTTCCTGGAAAATCTTATGCACGGTTCTCCAGCACAATGCATGGATTTCCAATAAATGTTTAGGGACAGGAAATCAAGGGCAATTGAGATAATGTTTGATTCTCTAGGCAGAGTTTTTAAATCTCACTGCACAATTGGCCTTACAGTCCTACAAAGTAGCAAATGCTTATATACCAAATTTTCCCAAAAATACAAAGCTAGGAACAAATCCAAAAGGCCTGCAACATCTATGTCACCACCCGCTTAAGTAATAAAAAATGGAGAACTTCTATTTTCACTTTACTTCTAGGAAAATATTTTGACGGGTTCAGTATACTGCAAAGTGATAAGCTTCTGTTACATGTTTCAAATCATTCTGTTATCGCTGCATGTATTGATTAGCTTAGTACTTTCTGAGCTAGCTATAAAAAAGGCTACTCTCTTTCTGCATTAAGGAGCAAGAAAAATTGACAGGTAGATAACCATATTGATTGAACCTAAATAGTAAATGCAAGGGGCCTATATACGCCTTATAAAACTCTTCATAGGAACCAAAGCCAGTTTAATTTTTTTTTTTTTTTTAATTAAATGGAAAGTAGATGTCTTTAACCATCCCCACACCCTTCTGATATACATGATCTCTGGCTGCCAGCTATAGTGCATTACCATATTTGTGGGCAAATCACTTCTTTCAAATGCAGGCTTTATCCCTTCCCCAGACTTTGAGCTCTGAAGAAGAATGGACCGAATCAAGCATTAAGCTGAAATCCCTTTGCTTGGTTCATATTTCAAAAGTCTGAGGCCAAAAACAAACCCAAAGAGCAGTATTTCTTGCAGTATTACAGGTTACAGCCATATGTTTTCCATTTGTAAATACTGTGAGAAGTAATGTTCTTGTGATACTTCTAAATGAAGACCATATGACGCCACTCGACTGAAGACCTCTTACTGTGGCCTTTCTAAGGCTACTGTCCGATTGCTTGGACAATTGCTAGGAAAACTGTTTTGCAGGAATAGCAAGAGGACAGCTTGCTATTTTAA